>JAMKQA010122464.1:0-17735 GCA_024699735.1 Posidonia australis | reverse complement strand
GGGGGGGGGGGGGTGGGGGGGTGGGGGAGGGTGTGTGTGTGTGGGAGGGGGTTGGTTGATGGCGGGTTCGCCTGAAAGAGGAGGAGGAGGAGGAGGGTACGAGGCGGAGAAGGTTAGGATGGAGGATGACTGCTGCGACTTCAGTAAGGTTGGTGTTTCTTTTTTTCGTTTTTTGTGTATTATTACCAATCTATTTCTTTTTGTTTCATGTTTTGAGCTTCCAGAGGAGTGTAAAGGCGGCGTTTTTTTCGGAAAAGTTACCGCCTTTTTGTTCTGTTTCTGCATTGATGTGTTGTGATGAGTTTGGTTTCTTGAGTTTTCGCCTGAAGCCAAGGGGAAAATTGGAGAGGAAAAAAGTGTTATCTTGTTTGCTCTAGTCTTTGCATTGATGTGTTGTATCTTGTTTTCCCTGTATCTTTTCTGATATACATTTTGAAAGGGTGTAAAAGCTATTTAGTTTTATATCCTTTTCGATCAACCATTCCTATTTGTTTCGTATGCTAGCTGCATTACCACCACGCTATATGTGCCATCTTTCTATGAATGTGGTTTGTCTTGTATTGTTTCTATCTATTTAAAACATGGTACCATTTTCTATGTTGATATTTAAGATGTCTATCTGGACACTTGCATGGGTAAATCCAGCAAACTAGGCTATCTACTCTCAATCTCTCCTTAACATTGATTGAAACTTAAGAAATGAGCTGCCCATGTTGCATACTCAGATTCAATAGACAACAGTCTCAATTTCTCGTGGATTTCCTTTGAATTTGTTCATCCAGGATGCACTCGTCACAAAGCCTCCAAAGAAATCACCGTTAGTTCTGAGGATGATTGTTCTAGCCTTTGCAATGGCTTGTGGTGTGTACATTTGTTCGATTTGTTTAAAGCAATTAGGCATCCATCCGCAACCCAATATGCGGGTTGAAATAATAAAAAGATCATGCCATAAGCCCAGTATACCACAATCTGAGCTTCGCTTTGTGCATTATCCCAAACCAACAAATTATAGAAGGTAATGTGAACATCATTGCTGTTGGCTTTTAATTTGATGGAGATTGTGCTCATGCTTATACCTTTTTTTTGTATACCTGATAGGGAAGAGTGTGCATGCAACCCAGTCAGGTTATTTGCTATCTTGTCAATGCAGAGATCAGGAAGTGGTTGGTTTGAGACTCTGTTGAATAGCCATATTAATATCAGCTCCAATGGGGAGATATTTTCCAACAAAGAAAGGCGGAGTAATATTTCAACTATTACAAGGACACTGGATAAAGTGTATAACTTAGATTGGTACAGCAGTGCTGCAAAAAATGAGTGCACAGCTGCAGTTGGCTTGAAATGGATGCTTAATCAGGTTTGCATATGTTTATCACATATTTCTATCTATTACTTCCATCCATTATCAAAAAAGAAATTTCTGTCATTATTCAATAATGAATGCCATAAAACCAACACCTAGTTTTGTCTTAGCTTACATTGCTTTCGTCAATATTTCCCTTAGTTTTTCTACTATTATAGAAGTCGTGCACTCTGATATGAATCTACACATCCTGTTTTGCATTTAAGAGAAAATGATTTAATTAATTTCCCTTTGGTATCTTGAGGAAAGGATATAGGCAATATGTAATCTGAGGGTACTGAAACAATAAAATACACTTTTTTTTAGGGAAATTCAGTAGCATGTCACATATTCAGGAAATGATCAGGATATCTGATAGTGAAACAGGTACAAGAGCTAACGTTAGATCTATAACTCAACTATTTTTGTGTAATTTGGGTTGTTAGATAATGAGATGTCTGGTGGGGGGGCCATGAGACTATTAGAAAAGGGACAATATATCGATGATATTGAGTATCCTAGCCTTTGTGAAAAGTAGAAACATAAATAGAAAGTAGTAGAAGAAACAAACTGGAGTGCTCCTCTCAGTGAATAGTGGACTGCCTGTTCTCCTAGCTGAAGACCAATTCAGAATTAGAGACCTGTAGGGTCTGACTTTGTTATCTGCAGACTATTGTCATCCTATCCAAGATTGATCCTTAATTAGAGACCAATCCAGAATTAGAGACGTGTAGGGTCTGATCTTGTTATTTGCAGATTAGTACTATCCTTGCGCAAGATTGACCCTCAATTAGAGACCTGTGGACTCTTGACACTATTATTTGCACTCTCTCTAGCTTGAAGATCCTCTTGCTTTTTGTTATCACTACAGCCCAACAAGAAGTATTGTTAGAGTAAATGGATCTTTATATGGATCTTTGTGTTATCCATTTATTAGGTTTCTTATAGGTCAAGTATGTGTTCTTCTATATATAGGAGATTGTAATTTTTTGTTATGATCATAATACATGATTTTCTTTTCACTTAACATGGTATTAGAGCATAGGTTCAGGAGAAACCTTAGACCTAACAAACTGTCATTCAGTGATTGCTGTTGATATTGTAGTGGCCGCTGGAAATAATGTAGCGGTTAGTTGGAAATACTATAGTGGCCGTCAGAAATATTGTAGTGGTTAGTTGGAAATATTGTAGCGGTCCACCAGAATACTGTAATATAGTTGGAAATACTGTAACAGCCATTGGAATCACTGTAACATCGTCGGAAATACTGTAGCGTCCGTTGGAATCATTGTAGCAATTGCAAGAATCGTTGTAGTATCGTCGGAATCAGTGTAGTAGTCGAAAATACTACAGTAGATTCTGTCAAGCTCTGTAAGCCCTATCAGCCACCGTAAGGCTTAGATCTGGGCGTTTCAATTGTCGTCGGGCTTTGATATGGACTTCTACACTGTCGACAGGCCTTTCCATGGCCTCCTCCTCTTGTGGCCGATTTTCAGGCATTGTATGGTTTGATTTATTGTTGTATATGTTGTTATAACCCCTGGACTGCATGTAGGATCTCCTCTTGTGGTCCTCCTAGGACTACTGTAGCCCTACATTGGCTGTTGCTGTGTTGCTGTGTGGCTATTTGTGCTACTGCCTTATGATCAACGTGATTGACTATGATTATTGTCTTCTTACTTACTTTATGGTCAACGTCATTGGCTATGATTGTTATCTGTCTGCTTGTTACTGTCGCTACTACTACAACATTTACCACTACTGACTATGATTGTTGGACTACTTTTTTGTTAGACCATTACACAATGTAGGGATATTCGGTTTGTCACTTGCACCATTCCTCACAAGTCTGTGATATTAAAATGTCTCTACTAAGACAGTTGTTGGGGATCCTCACAAGAGTGTTAGGATTAGTTACTCCGACATGGACATTGTTATGTATGGTCATTTCATATCTGGACTATTTTAATTTTAATTTTTCATACTTATTTGGTGTAACCCAGATGATAATTTTTTAAACCTCGAATAAGAACTAGCATATAAGAATGAAGATGAAGGAACTACATGTACCAGATACCTAAATATACGCATTCTTCCTTAGCCTAGTCCGTTGTTTTTATTTCTGTGATGCAAAGGTTAGATAGTACTACTGTCAGTTGTTTTTATTTCTGTCAAGGTTTAATTTTTTAAACCTCGAATAAGAACTAGCATATAAGAATGAAGATAAAGGAACTACATGTAACAGATACCTAAATATATGCAGTCTTCCTTATCCTTAGCCTAGTCCGTTGTTTTTATTTCTGTGAGGTTAGATAGTTCTGCTGTCAGTTGTTCATGCTGTAAGGCATTGGCTTAAATGCTAGTCCCTTGTTCTTATAGAGCTTCTTCTTTCACTATTAATATCCTTTAATACAAGAATACAGTCTGTATCTCCAACAATAAAATCTGAATTTGTTTACCAGCAAACCATCCTGTGACCATCTTCAGTAAAAATTGCTCAATACAAATTTGTGGCCATTCACTAGCATCCAGCTAGTATAATCAGCCATCCTGCTAGCGTGCTTCCATCAAAATCTCAGACTCTTTACATTTATGTTTACTCAAACAAAAGAAATCTTTTTGCTGGCCATCATCTTATATGGTTGGGCAAAGGGATGTAGTTGCTTATTCCAAAAGCTCAGCTTACCTTATGTGGACCAGTCCCAGCAGTATTTGGGCGAAAACTGCTCTCTTTTGGTTGAACAACAACGAAATAAGTCCTTTCCACATGTTTAGCTATCCAACTAGTAAGTTGCCTTATATCAAGGAATCCCCGGATTGTAGTCCATTTGCCAAATCTTTCCTGTAATTTCATTCAAAAGGTTGTAATGCCATGTGTCATATATCTAGTAAACTCCCATTTTAGTTTATTTGTCACTTTTTGAGAATCAATCTTATCTGTAAGTTCCATTCAAAAGGAATCTCCCTACAATTTACTCACAAGAAAAGCGGAAATGCTTATAGTGAACATAGTTTTAAAAATGGGAAACGTGTTGGATATTGGTGGAAATATCGGTAGAAACACGGTAAATTTATGAAAGTTAATAAAAATGATCAAAAAAATTTGAACTTTGATTTGAAACTCTAAGATAAGTTAAAGTTAACAATAATCTACATCTTCGACTATTTAGATCAACTTACTTAATATGTATCACATTAAAATACACTGGATGAACTTAATACAAATAATATGTAAAAATATTTAATAAATGTTTAAAAGTAAATGTGTTCATAAAAATTACCTCATATATGCTTAATATCATAAAGAATGTCTTGATTTATCAAAATTTTCTTCTTGTTGTTTAGCCATGTGTTCATGATGAATTTGGGATTTTTCCATAATATGTAGTTGTTTAAGATATGTCTGTAATATGTTTGGTATTTAGTAATATAATAGCAATATTGTGACACTGGCAGTTGTATGAGGAATGCAATGGTAGATATTGTGGAATAAATATTAATTGAAGAATTCTTTAAGATTGTTGATAGATGTAAGAATGACTTGGAGAATGCTCAGGTGGTTGCTCTTCATATTGTATTAGAAGATATGCATAATTAAAGAATAAGTTTATATCTCATCCAGTTTGTTCGCTTAGAGTATAAGGAAATGTGGCTTTTGTTCATTCACTTTTAATATTATAGTCTTTTTGTCTAACAAAACTTTCTTCATAAGAACTATAATCATAAAGATTTTTTAGATCATGAATATTCAAAAAGTTAAGTGAGTTTAATTAAGATCTTTTTGTATGACTATTCCAAGAGTCTTTGTCTCATTGTTGACTATGATGAGTTCTTTGTTGATAATGAAATTTTGGTCGGACTACATGATCCTCATCTTATGTAACATGTGTGAAGGCATTATCCTCTATAAATAGACTAAATGACCTTTGAGTTTCTTGTTATCTTTGTGACTCTTCTGTTGCAGGGTCTATCTTCAACGTCACTATCATCGTCGTTTGGTGGTTGTGTGATTTGTGTCACTATTACTCCCTAAGCCTAGAGTATTTCTATGAGATCGTTCTGATAAACTCATATATTCCTCTACATCGACGTCCATCTCACGAGTAATTTTAGAACGTGGTTTATATTCTTCATCTAGAATTGGTTCTTCGTTTTCTTGCAGCCACTAAAGTATAGGATCATCTTCTTTGTCCTCATTATAAATATATGTAAAATTTTTGGAGTCTAAATAGTCTTTATCATCCTCATTGTTGATATATTTTATTCTCAGTTGCATATTGTAGTGTACAAATATTAACTCATTCAATTTTACAATCTCCAGTATGTTTCTTCTCTTTATCTGAATAAGGTTAAATGTATTTCAATTTCGTTCACAATCAGATGTTATTGTTATTTGAGATAAAATCTTTATAACAATATCATTTGTTCCATTCACCATTCTCTTGAAACATGATATTTAATTATTACCTATATTATGAAGTAATAGTATGAAATAAAAAAAATATATTATTAAAAATATTATTTAGGTTATTGTGTCATGAGAACGTATTACGTAAGACTCTTTAAATGACAGAAGTCTGTCCTTGAAGTACTTTATTTCATTGAGAGTTTCTACTTAGACATTGACATTAGTTTTAATTTTTTTTATTATATTTTAAACAGATGCTAATAAATCAGTACGGTTACCAAGTTGATGACTTATTAGAACTACGGATTTAAATAATATGTTGTGTTGACAAAAAAAACTCATTAAACAAACGATTGTGTAAAAAAATTAAATATAATGATAAAAATCATGAACATGAACATACCTCTTAAAATGTTTAACAATTTTTTGTAAAGGATGATGAAATATGTTAGATTATCTTTCATGTATAATTTTAAGATATACCTTAAATAATCTATATTACTGCATTAGCCATAGCATCTTTCATTAATCATATAGTTTTATATAAGAAATCCACGGTGGGTTTCTTATCACCATTCGCTAATCGGAGGATCTTTGAATTTGATCTCATAATATTCACTATCTTTCAATAATCTTTCCAAAAATGTACATTGTTTATAATTAAATTTACTCTCCTATTAATTGAATTTTCACTCTTGTAGTATATGTACTACTATTGTGATTTGAACATATGCATCAGTTCATTTTTTTTAATGAAGCATATTTTGAAGAACAACATAATTTGTTGCAAATCACCTTTGGACGAATCAAATCACCACCACAACACTTAGGTGACTTTATAAAAGTTAGTAAATCTGAGTAGTTGTACATGAAATTAGTTATAACCCTTGCATCTCTTACTGTCTTTCTCACCAACTTCGTCTTCTTGAAGTCCTTAAACATTAGATAAATACAATAAGCTGCTCACGATGTTCAATAGATTTCATATTTTTTTCATAATTTTTGAACCAGTCTTTTTAAAATTATTTCCATTATCAGTAACAATCTGCATCACATTTTTTGGGTCTCTTTTGTTTAATAACTTCTGCCTTTTGTTTGTACATATACTTATAATTTCTGATAACGTTAGAAGCACTATTGGACTTCCAGAAAATGGTACAAGTATTACAGTAAATTATGTAGTTAATGATCTATTTTCTTGTGGTATTTGTCCAACCATTACACATGATAGTCATCCCATAGGTTGATCATTGTTGTTTCAAGTCGTTTATGTAAGTTTCTAATTCTTTATTCTTTATTTTAAGGTACTTGTTTATAATCTCATACTTAGTTAATGTCTTAATGTTAGTACATTCTTTTCCAACAACATTAAGCTTATATTGCAGATAACATTGAAGAACATATATTTTGTTACAACTTGACTAACTTTTTCCTTAACATTTTCAAACCTTTTATTAATGGTTTTCTGCTTTGAACTTCTTTTCTAACTGTAGCTGTATTTGAATTGTTGTATCTTTGACTATACGTTTTGAACATTCTAGTAATATTTTTATTCTGTTGTGTACTTTGATTGCCATTACTACTGTCACTTACTTTATAAGTTGGGATATTACTTATCTCATGGAATCTTTGATTTTGCTCTTTACGTTATTCTTCATTTGTAGACTACATTATTACTCTTTTATATATTTCTTTTTCTTCTATAATGTCATTGTTTGCAACATAAATCATATTATTGTTTGAATTAGATATAGGAATGACATGAGAAGTATCTTTAATGAAGAGAATCTTGTTGAACCTTTATTCTCTTCTTTTCTTCTCACTTTTCTTTTTTTTTATTGTTTTTTAATAACTTTCTAATTTGAGTAGAAACTACAGATGGATATGATTTACACTTAGCTACATTGCTGTCTTTGTCAACAAGGTGTTGCTTTAATTTTGTTATTCCTCCATTCGTTATTTTCTTGTCATAGTATTTATATTGTGTTTTTTGTATGTTATTGTTAATAGAATATACATGCAACTAACGTGGATTTAAATGTCTTTTCATCGTTACAACCTCCATTACTTTCAGATTCTGAGGAATTTGACATTATGAAAGTTAAAAATAAAAGAAAAATATCATTAATTTAATGAAATAATACATTTCAAATATTTTTTTGATTTTCTACATTTTTAGTATTTGTTAGAATTATTCCTTATTTTTTCAATTATTATGATTTTTTAATTATTTATGAAACATTCTAGTTGTCTTTAAATTATAAACATTTTACTGTTTTTTTATTTAATTACGAATTTTATTGCTTTTTAATGATTTTATAGAATTATTAGCTTAGATTTATGTAATATCAAGTTATTAACATCAAAATACAAAAGAAAACATGTAGAAATTTAAGATCTATGTATTATTAGGTTAGATTTATTTAATATCAAGTTATTAACATCAAAACACAAAAAAAACATGAAAAAAACCTAAGACCTATGTATTATTAGGCGAAATCTATGTAATATCAAAGTTAATAACATCGAAACACAAAAAAAAGGAAAAAACCTAAGAGTTATGTATTTTTAAGTTAGATTTAATTATTATTATTATAAATCTAATATTCTATCATAGATCTACATGAAAAGTTCAAAACACAAACATAAAAAATGAAAAAAATAAAGATTCTATATAGAAATCAACTATTATACCTTAAGGAGGGACAAAATTTGATAGCAATTAAAGTGAGAAGGCTATTCACATTTGCAGCAAGCCATCGGGTTGCAAATGAGTAAAGGAGATGCATATGAAGTTAGGAACTTGGGAAAGGAAAGAAGAAAATGAAAATCGAGCACATTTGTTACGTGTTGGCTCCTTTGAAGGGTGTGTTGATCGACACTACTCGAATCGAGTGTAAAAATGCATCAAGTCGATCAACACTCCGATATGCTTCGACACATGTTGATGTTTGACCTTGATATATAGTATTTCTCGATTTACACTTGTAAATCTTGTTAGCCAACTCAGAATCCAACACTTGTCGGCGAAATATCATCGACATGTGTTGACATTTAATTCTATGTTTACAAAAAAAAAGAATTGAAACTAATTTGCCATTGCATAATGGAGTTTTGAGTAACCAAATCTATATTATTACACTAAATCTTCCTTTGAAGAAAAAAGAGAAGCATGCCAGTCAAACATCTAATCCATGTGAAGACTAAATGTTTGTAATACATATATTTGTATAATTAAATGTAAGGTTAATTATAATTTATCATCTTCAACTATTTGTGTTTTTCAGTTTAGTATCTTAAATTTTTTTTCGTTACAATTTACTTCCTTCAACTACTTTTGTTAAACAAGAAGACTTCTTCAGTTACATTTGAAGGGTTACAATATTCCTTTTGGGTAAATTTACCTTTCTTCTTATCTTTCATTTATCTCTCTTAACTATTTGAGTTTTTAAGTTTAGTACCTTAAACTTTTTCCGTTACAACTTATCCTTCTCAATTACCTTTATTAAACAATAAAATCCTTCATCAGGTTTGAAGGGTCACGTGATCCTTTCAAAATTTCTTTTGACAAATTTACCCTTCTTCCTCTTTTTCTATTTTTTCTATGTCATAAACTTTAAACTTAACTTTACCACCAAAATTTTCTCCTTCTTCTTTTTTAAACATTTTTTTTCTCTTTTTTCTTGATAAATTGACGATCATGAGCTCCGTCAACACTGTTAGAAGATCTCGTACTTTTTTCCTTGTCGTTATTAAACATATCTCAATCGACGGTCTCAACTCGTTTGCAAATGGTGTCGAAGACTGAGTTTTGTAGTCGAGTGGCGTGTAGGTGAGGAAGAAAGGATTCCATAGAGATAACGTTTCAGTTGGGTTCCGTAAGATTGAGAAGGGAATCATTTGTAATTGAGGGTAAAACGGTTAGACATAGTAAAAATTTAATGACGTTTTACCTAAAAAGTTGGTTCATTGTAATTTACTATTGTTGAAGGAGACAAATTGTAATGGAAAAAAGTTTAAGTTATTAAATTGAAAAATTCAAATAATTGAGGGAGGTAAACTATAATTTAATCCTAGAATAGTAAATTATAGACGGTAAAATGGTTAAATAATGTAAAAATTTAACGTTATTTATCTAAAAAGAAGGTTCACTGTAATTTACCATAGTTGAGGGGATAAGGTGTAATAAAAAAAGTTTAAGGTATTAAAATGAAAATGGTGAATAGTTAAGGGAGATAAATTGTAATTTAACCCTTAAATTTATTATTTTTTTAATCTCCATCAACAATTTTTATCTCCTTTATCTCAATCAATCAATTGTGACAATTCCATACATATTGTTTAACATAATCTTTTCGTTTTTATATTCTCACAAATTATAGTAGATTTCATATTACCTACAAAAAAAATTTATAAATGGTTTTTAGTCATACATATTTCTATATTAGAAGAAGTATTTTTTTTCCAATATTTGGTTATGTACATAATCTTAACTTTTATTTTAATAATTTGTAGTAAAATTTAAATTAATTACAAAAGAGACCCATAAAAATGAAATTTTGTTTATTCAGATATATTTTTTCATTGTTATCTAATTGTTGGTACCAAAAAAAATGTTTCTTTTATAGTGGACACTACCATATATATATATGTGCACATTAGGCACACTGTTCAACACATACATGGTTCGTCACGTGTGTGTTCGGTACATACGTGCATGTTGGGCACGTTTATGGTCTTTTTATGGTCTCATGCGAAAGATGTATGAATCCAAAGATTAACTGTCAAAGCTTCAACCTTTTACATCATTTAACTCCATGACATGGAGAGATGGTCATCATTTGACCTAGTCAATGGGGGTTAGGAGAGAAGTCCAGTTATCTTCTCCCACAACGGCACATGCACTCAATGTATGGGGAAATGCGTACAAACTCAACTCCCCACTTTGTGCATAATAGGTAATTGGTAAGTAGTCTCCTTATCGTCTATATAAGACATCGGTGGTAGAGAACCAAAGAGAACCTGCACTGAGGGGAAAAAAAAGAGCCCAACACAATCGAAAATAGAAACATCGAGAGAAAAAAATAGAGAGTCAAAAGGAAAAATGGAGAGCTAGCCACAGAACAAAAAGCTTCGAGCCCATTGTTCTTTTATTTGCAATTGTAGTCATCGTTGTTACCTCCTTGTCGATCGTAGCTTGTCGTTGCCAATGTCATTGTGTGCAACTCCCCATTGTTGCTGTTGCTACTTCATTGTCATTGTTGTTGTTGTCACGTCATCAAAACTAAGGTTTGCTATTGTAGAGATGAAACCCAATCTATTGACGTACATGTTCGATAAATGTTGCCTTTCCTAGCTTGATCTTCCGCTCATTTTCCATAAAGGCTTGTTGGGAGACCTTGCTTTTACTTGATCTCCCAATCGCCTAGTGTAATGGCTACACCTGGGAGAATCAACCTTCGGTTGGAACTTCCATTCATATCTGTGAACTTGTTGGAAGACTCTGCTTTAACTTGATCTTCTACTCACTTAGCGTGCTAACATTCAAGTGAATTCATCGTTACGGTCAGATATCTCAATTGCATAGAATCAAACTTCGACATGTGTTGGCAAAATATCACCGACACATGTCTGTTTACTAAATTAAGGACACGATATCTTATGGTATATCACAAAGTACTAAATTTCAAGGAAAACATTGGTGCGTGTCGGTCGTGTCGATGCATGTCGCTGGACTCGATGTATTTTTTACACTGAGTTCATTATGTGTCGGCAGACATGCCTTTCAAAGGCACCAATACGCACGACATGGGTTTAAAGTGTGCTGATTTCCTTGTTGTTGGTCCACCTACACCCAACTAGCCATCCAACCATCTCCTTCAGGTTCTCCAACCATTTCGTGTGCCCCTGCAAGTCCTTTTCTTTTCTCACCTTTCCTTTCCTCAAGGTTCTCTAGCGTTCTTGCTAGTCCCCTTTCTCTTTTTCAATTATCTCTAGGTTCAAAGTTTTTTACCTTTCTTTTTGTTGATGTATTTGGTGTATTTCTATTTGCTAGATCTTAGGTTTTTATATACAATTTCATATTTTTGTTTAAGTGCACATATAGATCTTAGATATAAACCTAGATCTTTGTTAGATCTATCATAATATTACATGTTTATTTTACTATTTTGAATCTTGATGTTATACTCAAGTCCAATTACTATATTTTAATGTGATAAATATTGAGAAAGTTGATCTAAGTAATCTAAGATGTAGATTATTGCTTACTTTAGTTTATCTTAGAGTTTAAATCAAAATTCAAAGTTTTTTGACCATTTTCATAAATTTTCATAAATTTATCACTTTTACATTTCTACTGATGTCCGACATGTTTCCTATTTTTGTTGAACCAAAGTCCGACACGAAACGTTAACACGAAACTAACGTTTAATTCTATGCTCACTTGTTTGTTATATAGAATACATGCATGAGTCATGATTCATACATGATTCTGTATAAAATGAACTCTGTATATGGGAGTTTGATGAAGAAAAACGACCAATACCTTGATTCATAAAATTTGGTGTAATGATAAGCACATGAACATCCATATAAAATCCTTCTTGCAAATATACATTGAACATGATGCAAAAAAAACCTGCATAAAAGAGGAACATACAACGACTAATCATGTATGAAACTATATTGAACTCAAGAAATTGTATAGAATGTTGTTTGGCACACAATTGTGAGTAATTGTTTGACACATATATTGAACTCAAAGTAGTTGTTCAGCACAAATAGTTGGACTCAGGAATGAAAATAGCATCAATAAAATGTTATGAAACTATACCAAGCATTCTTGTATAAAAAAATGCATATACTAAATACTCATGTATCGAATATGTATGTATAACGAGCATGCATGAAAGAGGAATTATGCATTTAGTAAACTTATAGCAAACAAAAAATAAAAAAGTTTGATTCGACAATACGTTGAACATGTAAGGTGTCAAATCGAGATGATTGGTAGTAGAATAGTAGCCATGCTTGAGGTGATACCCAATTATAGTTCATAGGCTTAATCTTAAAGTCCATTATCATCAGTATTTCTTCTCTTCAAAATGGGATCCCGATTATGCTTGTGATTTGAATTCTATTACCTTATGAGATTGGATCAACGGATTGCAAGTAGATGACAAAGATGAATGATAAAAAAGAAAATGAAGAATGTTGATTCGGTATACCAAACATGCATGTAAACAAAGTAGATGTTGGCACATATATTGAACTCGAACTCAAATTGAGTAATTATTTGCATTATATACCAAACCAAAGAATTAATTGCATCAACAAAAATTGTGAACATGCATTGAAGGGATCGTGTATGTACCGAATGTACCATGATACTCTTGGATAACGAGTATAAACTTATTCACATCAAAATTTGTGCAACCATAGAGAATTTTATTTGGTATATTTTAGACATATATACCAAACTCAAGAAACAAATGTTTGGCACATATGTCAAACTCAAAAGAGTAATTGTTCGGCATGTATATCGAGTTCAAGAAATATCGTGAAGAATGTTGTTTGGCCCATACACCAAACCTAAAGAATTAAATTATGAGTAATTGCTTACATATATCAAATTCAAGAATATTTTGTAGAAGTTTGTTCAACACATATACCAAACTCAAGAACATTGTAACCATAGAATTTGGTTCGGTATAGGCACATATATCAAATTCATAAATATGGAGTTAACTAGAATGCAACATTGACAATATCATCATAAATGTTGTGTCAAGGTGTTCAATATCATATTAGAATTATTTATTTCAAAGTGAACATATCTTGTATAATCAAGTACAATATCTACACTTTTTTTTTCAAATTAAATGAAATAATATTTTAGACATATTTATTTGTGTTTATTTCTTTATTATGATGAATTATGCGATTGTCATGATGTTAACGAGGCATTATTCTCATTGAGAAGCTGTTAGGTGTGGAATTCACTTGATAATTCTTGAGAGGTCCTTACCATATATATATATATATATATATGAACAAAAACTACGTAAAACAATAATTTTATAATATGCATACAGAGTTGTATTAACATAAGATTGATTAGATAAATTTAATTTAAGATGTAAATATACAATAAATTAAGGAATGATTAAATTGTTAATAAAACATACAATGCACGTGCGATCTACTAGTTCTCTAAATGTTATGATCTTCAAGCATCCCAAAAATTGAGAAAACTTACCAACAAACACAAAACAGAACTTTTTATGTTAAGATAAAACCATGATCCTACAGGCTTATGGTATCTTCTTGTGAAGTCAATTCCAAGTCTTGATTGTTTCATTAGTTGGGAAGGAAGTCCATTGCATGCTCACAATTTACAAAATGGATCCTTCCACTTGAATTTTCCTTTTACCTCTTTGAGCTGTTATGCTAGCTTGGTCTACGCCCTCAAAGAGAAAAAAAGCCACATGTAAAGATCAAGAAGAAGCTTAATTGTTTATAAGATCTGAAGTTGACATGCACATGGAGGATTAAATCAAGCTTGGAATTCCAAAATGATATATTTAAAAAAAAAATTATGAGGAGGCAGAAGTTGGCAAGATGTGGATCCATGATAAATAGTTTGCCAACAATGGGTTATTTTTTTATTAGAATAACGTATTCCTCAAATTATTAATGCAGCTAATACTGCAGTTTGTCCTTCAAACCAGTTTGTCAAATACACCTGCTTGAAATGCTTCTAGACTAATTTGATGTATTACTAATACGTTTATTTGTTTGATAGCTAATGTACTAGTAACCATAAGAATCAGAAACATTGTGGTGTATACTTGTGTCTCAAGACTCTATTGTGAGGCTTGATATGCGGGAGACGAGTGATTTTGCCTTGTAGGGCTGCATGGAGGTTTTCCTATACACAACTATCTTTTACATGCATAAGGTTCACATAGAACTAGTTTCTAGGCCAGCTATATAACGAATCGTCTGTAATACGTTTCTGCTTATCTATTCGGTCTTTCAAAATTCATGTTGTTAAATTCTATCTTCTTAAATGATGTAGGGTATCATGAAGCACCATGAAGAAATTGTTTCTTACTTTAATAGGAGGGGTGTCTCTGCAATATTCCTTTTCCGAAGAAATTTACTCCGTCGGATGGTTTCGGTACTTGCAAATTTGCATGATCGAGATGCTAAGCTACTAAACGGTACCCATAAATCCCATGTACATTCCAAGGATGAGGTAATTGTCTCGTGATTCTCACATAAGGATATCCCGAGTTTCCAATCTTATTCTTGCACATGCAAGCAATTAATGTCAGTACATCAAGATATTCATATACAACTCACCAAGTTTTCCTTGATTATACTTGGCAGGCTAGTATTCTGGCAAATCACAAACCATTGATCAATACTAGTTTATTAGTATCTGATCTAAAGAGCACAGAGGATATGGCTGATAATGCTTTGAGTTACTTCAAGAGCACCCGGCACACTATTCTCTTCTACGAAGATATCATAAAAAACCAGACGGTAACCACCTAGTGGTTCTAGTTATCACCAAATTGCATGTATCTGACTCTTAACAATTTCTTCTTTCTTACTGTATCAGAAGCTAATGGATGTTATGGAGTTTCTTAATGTACCTAAGAGAAAGCTGGTCAGTCGTCAGGTCAAGATCCACACGAGACCTCTCACAAATCAGATTGATAACTGGGAGGCAGTGTACAAAACATTGAAGGGAACACAGTATGAGACCTTCTTAGGTGCTGATTATCAATTGTAGAGAACGTAGGTCCTACGTTAGATGATGTACATAGCTTTCAAAGTAGTGTTTCCTTCATTTGGCTACCACATGTTGGCTTTGGTCTGGAGACGCCTCAGCAGAGATGAGAAATTTTGGCTGCACTTGAGATTTACTGTCGTGACAGAAGTCAGTACTTATTTGCCACAGCTCTCGTGGCAATTTTGCTTTCTACTTATTCTTTCTTCCTATTCTTTACACACAAATGTATGTTAATTCCAAATAATGGAAACTCTCGATCGCTGGTCCTTTGCCCTGTGATGACTTTTCGTTCTAACATCGTAGGACTTTTCTGTCAAAAATTTGTATATGTTAACTGCTATCTAGGACTGTTACACTCCACTGGGGTTCATTCTGGGAGCTGTGGCGTTCTTACTAAAGCTACACCTTGCTGGATCTTCTCGGGAAAGCTGCTCGAGAAGCAATCCCAAGTTAGTACGAATCTATTCTATTCTACTTTGATATTCCGAGAAAATGAGCTTTCTTAGAAAGCAAAAGGCTAAACCTTTGCATCTCTCGTGGGAGCTTGGTTTTGCAGGATTGGTAACACAAGAATCTATTCCATTCTACTTTTTTTATTCCATGAAAATGAGCCTTTTCTTCAAGTAAAAGGCTAAGCCTTTGCGTCTCTCAAGTTTTGGGGAATCGAAGACACAAAAATCTACTTAATATATATTGCCATTGTTTAGAAATTTTTATAAGTGACGTCTACTTCCAACAATTTGAATTGAACCTAGGATGTCGGAAGCTAAAATGTATGGATGATTAGAGCAGGATAAGAAGAAAAAACCAATTATTGTTTCTCTTTTAATTGGTGGATTTGAAGATGATGTTGAATTTTTGCTGCATTACAGCTCCCCATTAAGATCCATTTCGTTCAAATGATATTGACAAGTTGGTACCTTTGCCTGTTGTATCCTCAACTACTTGCTTAGAAACTCTAAGAGCTACTCCATCTTAATGGCCGGTGAAAAGCAGCCAGAACCCAGAAGGCTAGAAGAGTAGTATCTTGACTGTGACATGCATGAACCGGTTTCTGAACTATATGATAAAGATAAAGACTATAGGTGCTTAAATTCTTGCCGGGTATGATCACCATGCAAGTGGGTCTTATTGCTGAGGTTTTTTGTTTGGAAACTGTTTTTAATATATATTACAGTCATAACAAACATTTGGTCATGAGACCATTGGAAATGAAACGGTTTTTAATATATATGTTCATGAGATACCAACTCAGGAAGGAAATAATACAATAATATGATTGTAATATATATGATATCTGTGAAAGTCGAACTCTCAATCTCTCATACAACCGTAAAGAAGTTTCACCATTAAATCAAGTGATTATTGAGGTTGCAAGCTCTTTATTTCAATTTCATATTGGCTAACAGTATGGGTATCTTAAAATATCATTGGCTCATGTCAAAGGCACATGAGTGACATAGAGAGTTGCATCTCTACCTTTCATATCAGATGTGGATCAATTGGCTGGATTTTTGGACCATTATGACACCTTGTTGGCAAATTGCACTTTAAGGTCCGTTTGGGAGAGTATTTTTTTGTAACTTCTGGACTTGTAGTTTCTCACAAAAACTGAAAATATCCAAAAGTTCTACTAAACCGACTCAATCAATAATATACTTCTCAAAATCATACAACTTCTGTATCTTTTTTTTACAAGAAGTTGGAGAAAGGTTGTTTCTGGTCAAAAGTTATATTTTTTCCCCTACATTTTTCCTTTAACAAATCTAACAATTACCAATGAAAAAACCTATTCATATCTATGCCTGAAGCAAAGACCCGATCGCCCCTCGAAGCATGGCAACCTTGTCCCGTAGCTTCACGAATGGCGCCTGCATCCCTATGATGGCGGAGTCAACGTCAACGAGGTGGGTGCTAAGGTTAACGAAGTCGGCGTAGTCGCGGTTAAGATGGTCTACGAGGTTGGTCTTGAGGGCAGCAAAGGGAGAGCAGAGCTCGGCTCAGAATCTCTCGAGGGGGACGAAGGTGCGGAGGTCGACGATGTAGGATTCGAAGTCAAAGTCTAGAAGGAGGAAGGAGGATTTCTTGAACCATAGGGGCTCAAAGTCGATGGGATCGTCGAAGATATCCGTCGTTGGACTGGATGTGGTTTGCAGATTCACCATTTCTCCTCCTTCATG
>JAMKQA010122461.1:0-10743 GCA_024699735.1 Posidonia australis | reverse complement strand
TCAGCCTACACCGTCGGTGACTCGAACAACTAGGCTCAAAAGCCCAGGCTCAGCCTACACCGCTACGAGCTCGGTGACCCGAACAACTAGGTACAACTCCCCAGGCTCAGCCTACACGGTGGTGACACGAAAAGCTAGGCTCAAAGGCCCAGTCTCAGCCTACACAGTCTCAAGCTCGGAAGCTACAGTCTTGTTCATAACACATTATTAGTGTTCCATTTCAAAACTCTTTCCAATTTTTTCAAATACCATTTTCCATTTCATTCTTTCCGTTGCAGGACTCTGTTTCCTTGCAACACTTGACCCTCCACTGGGGTCCCAACTCAAGTCATTAAAACCACATTTAAAACCATAAATTGGGTCATAAGCCCAAAAACCACACAAAACCATCTTTTTCATTCATTTATAGGGTCGACACCCAAAACCACACCCAAATCCATTTGTTTGGGGTTCCACATGCCTCCAAGTTGTTACACGGGGCAAACATCACTCATATAAACCCACCATACCATTGCAACCACTTAACATTCATTAAAATTCACATTTAAACCTCTCAAAAATAGGGCAAAAACGGCATACCGAATTTTCAATTCGGTATTCTGACATTTCCTGTTTCGGTATACCGAAAATTTTCGGTATGCCGAAACCCCCTGTTTCGGTCGACCGTGAAATATCGGTCTACCGAAACCCTACGTTCTGGCTTAATCTGCTAGGATTTCGGCATACCGAATAAATTCGGTATACCGAATTCCTAGCAGACAGGGCACACCCCTGTTCCGCTACGACGGAAAACGCCCAAGTGGGAGTCCTGATCGGACCCCGCAAACATGCATCATAAATTTCCATAAAATCATGGGGTGTAGACCCTCAAGTCTACTTCAAAACCCCTCAAACCATTCATGATTTCATCAAGAACACAACTCATACGAAAATCACAAGGGGAATGGGCTCAAGAATGGCTACTGTAGCCTTCAACCCCAAAATCACTTTTTTCCTCCAAACATGAATCTTAACCGCATGATCTCTACATTCTCATGCAATACATCACATTTCCATTCATTTCATGATTTTCCACGATTTCTCATGCATTATCTTGATTTTCATGCAGTTAACCTACTATTAACAAAATGCTAAACGGAAGGAGGGGAAAGGACCGCGTACCTGACTCAGGCCTCTAGCGACCCTTACCAGACTCCGGCAAGCCTCGACAAACTCCGGTGAACCTCCTCTGCCAGTGGAACACCACGAGTAGCTCGCACCACCTCCTCCCAGCTCGCGCGCCTCTGCTCCCTTTCTTCTTTTCCTTTCTCGCTGCGCTCTCCCTCTGCCCACTCCTGCCTCCCTCTCTTATTTCCGCCACCGCTCGCTTGGCACCGGTCACCCATCCCGTCAGATGACATGCGGAGGCATGGGGCTCCGTCGCTGGTGGCACGAGTGGAAGAATAGAAAGAAGAAGACGAAGAATGGGTGGAAGGGCGTGGCTCGTGAGAGAAAAAGAAGGAGAAAGAGGAAGAAAAGAAGAGGAAAGAACGGCACGCAAAATGAGGCAACTGTGCATCCTCAAATCGGACTCCACATGGATCCCAAATCACAGGCAGATGCACAGAAAGCCAACCACAATCTCACACAACCAAGAAACAACAGATTATCCATTAATAAACCATTATACTATATTGCAAATAATTACATGGTTTATAATAAAAAATGGATAATCAGGCCCAGATGTCACATCTTGATGGATAAGAACCGTTGTCACTGATGGGGGTATGAGAAGGAAGCACCTCTTGGGTAGTACAGCCAAGGAGGGATGATCGAGCCCATCATCACAGAAGAGAGAAGGGAATATGAAGGACTTGGATACAAATGGAAGCAAGGAGATGGATCCCACTACATGCGTAAGTCTAAGAAGCTGTTTATCCCTAGGGATATGACTAACTTTGTTAGTGCAAGTGTTCTAGATCCTAATCGAAGCCACTTTGTAGTAGAAGTAGTACAATCTTAGAATGTGGTAGCCAACATAGAAGAGTGGGTCGTATAGAAGACAACTATTCAAGAAAGGACCACTCAATGATAGATGGCACAGAAGAGACTAACAGAGAGGTTCAGAGATGTCCAGCAGTATCAAGCTCTACCAACTTTTTTGTCAGCCACCATAGCAGTTTCCAATCAGTCAGCAGCCCCAATAGTCACCCTCAGGTCAACTCATGGGTTTAGTAGTTCCAACACTACGGTTAGTTTCACTTGCAGTTCAGTCAACTAGTACAACCACTCTTGTAGTTTTGCCTACATCATTGATAGTGTTAGTGGCTACATCAGCACATCTTCTACCTACCTCAGCAAATCTAGATGTGTCATCACTCCCTATAGTACAACTTGCAAGTCTACTACCTTTGTCAACAAAAGGCGCAATGATGGACACCATTGCCCAATCATCAGCTTAGCTAGTGCATTCAATAATTTCATTTGTGCTCCCTCTAACATAGTTTGGCACCTTTCCATAGCCAACTCTACAGATTCTAGTACAATTGATGGCCCAAAGCATTGTCCAAGGTGAATAAGCCAATGAGCATGAGATACAAAAAACAACTAGCACCTACTATGTTGACCTGGCCTTTGACGAGGAGGGGTGCGCCATTGAGGCCTAAGTAAATAAAATGCTCAGTGATTTAGTGGTTCTATTTCAAGAATAGTTGGCACCATTAGCTGAAGATGTAGAAGAAGAGCATAGAAATAGGAAAGCAAAGGCAGTGATAGTAGAGTTTGAGTCGGCACAAACCAAATGATAGAAGGACCAAACATCCATCATGGTTTTGGGAGAACCAAAGACAACATTCACTACACCAGGGGAGTTAATCTTTCAATAGCCGGGAGGGGGGTCTAGATGGTACTACTAGCTCAAGCCTCACCCCGGATATTGAGTTAGGCTCAAGAGGGAAAACAAGTGACAACAGTCACATTAGTCGGCTATAGGATAGTTGCCACAATACAGTATCCATTGTACATACAACAAAAGTACAAAAATATCAAAAAATCCCCAAAAATGCAAAAATATGATTAGAGATGTAGAGGAATTAGAGCAGTCTAACCCATCAACAGGCCAAAGTGCCTCACAGCCAGAGATCTCACAATGCACTTACGGTAACACCAAGATCAATGTGAACGTGTAGAAGCACCACCAAGGGTAGGAGTCTGAACACATATTCTCCTTTGAGGTCATAGATCCATCCATTCAGTAGGAGATCTTGGCCAAACTCATTGCATACAAAGATGAAAATGATGCAGATGTGGGTGGAGATAACAAAGCATCACCCGAGTTTCAACCCTATGATGATGGCCCAAAAAGGCAAAACCTTCATGTCGAAGAAGAGATAGAGCTCATCAACATCGACACGATAGAGGACGTCAAACAAGTATGCATCAGTGTCCAACTTGCACCACTAGTGAAAGTAGAATTCATAGCCTTCCTAAAGGAATATGTGGATACATTCGCCTGGAGGAATGATGACATTGTAAGACTAGATATTGAGGTAGTCGTGCACACGCTGCCTCTTAAGCCAAATGCTAAGCTAGTAAAACAAAAGCTTAGATGATGGCGACCGGTTGTGGCTTCTCAAACTTAATGAAGAGATCATGAAGCAACATAAAGTCTGAACTTCATCATGGTTGTCCTCTATCTAGAATTGCTTGCTAATGTGGTGCCAATGCTGAAGAAGGACAAAAATGTTTGCATGTGCATTGACTATAGAGACCTCAATAAATTAAGCCCGAAAGACAACATCCAGTTACCTCACATCAACGTCATAATTGACAACACAACAAGGCACAAGATGTTATCATTTATGGATGGCTTCTCAAGATATAATCAAATCACAATGGCAGAAGAAGACAAGGAGAAGAATCTTTCATCACCCCATGGGGAGTCTTTTACTATAGAGTGATGCTGTTTGGACTCAAGAATGTCGACGTTGCCTATCAGAGGGCCATGATAGTGCATTTCTACGACCTCATGCATTAAGAAATCAAGTTCTATGTGGATGACTGCCAAATCCACAGAGTCTAAAGATCACATCTCTTGTCTAAGAAAGTTGTTTGATTGCCTCTGCAAATATAAGCTCCGTCTCAACCCCAGTAAGTCCGTATTCAGGGTATCTTCCAGAAAACTTATTGGATACATTATCAGCCAGAGGAGAATCAAAGTAGATCCTAACAAAGCTAGAGCTATCATCAACATGCCTCCCCGCACAACTAAAAAGGAGGTTTAGGGCCTCCTAGGGCAATTGCAATACATCAGTCGGTTCATTGCAAAGCTTGTCCCCATTTGTGAACTGATTTTCAAGCTCCAAAGGAAGAACGCATAGATCAGTTGGAGAGAAGAATTGCATGCTACATTTGATAGAATTAAGCAGCTGTTGACCAAGCCTCTTGTGCTAGTTCCCCTATGCCTGGATGACCTCTACTTCTATACCTATCAGTCATGTAGCAATCCATCGGCACAGTCCTAGGCCAACATGATGAGTCAGGCCACATGGAGAGAGCCATATATTACTTGAGCAAGAAATTCAATGACTGTGAAGCCAAGTACAACACCATTGAGAAAGTCTACCAGTCCCTTATATGGGACACCCAGTGGCTGTGGCATTACATGATGGTGTACACTATTATGCTTCTTTATAGGCATGATCCAATGAAGTATCTGTCCCAAAAGCTAGCACTAGTAGGTAGGTGCATCAAGTGGCAGACTTTGTTGTCCTAGTATGACATCACCTTCGTCACGCAAAAATATGTGAAAGGGCCGGCCAAGGCAAATCACTTGGCTGACTTACCGTTGATAGAATATATACCCTTGTAAACACAGTTGTTAGACAAGGACATCCTATTTGATCTAGAAGACTCAAAGCCTAGGGAATCTCACGACAAGTTGCAGTGGCACCTATATTTCGATGGGACCGTTAACAAGAGAGCCATGAACATTAGTGTAGTATTGGCAATGCCATAGGGGAAGTTGACCCCTTTTGCAAGAAAACTATTTTTCGAGTGTACCAACAACGTAGCAGAGTATGAAGCATGCATCCTTGGGCTACAGGCTACACTTGAACATGGTGTATGAAAACTGCAAGTTCACAATGATGCAATGCTGGTCATTTCCCAAGTCAACAAAGACTAGTGGACTAAGGACCCCAAGCTCGTGCCATACCACTCCCAACTTCTGAAGCTCATCGCAAAATTCGAAGAAATCTACTTCTCTTTTATGAATAGAGTCAAGAACGCCTACGTAAGTGTACTAGCAACCTTAGCATCTTAGCTTTGCATACCAGAAGACCATGTAGTGGACGTATCAGTCGCTTGTATAGATCAGCCTACACAATGAATGAGCATAGAATAAATAAATCCACCAGAGGGACTTCTATGGTACCACGTCATCAAAGTCTTCCTTGAGACTGGAAACCTCCCATCTGGCACCTCGACTATAGACAGAAAGACCATGGTAGGCCTTGCATTGAAAGATGTGCTTGGAGTAGGGCTCTTGAACTAGAAGGTCATATAATCAGATGCTCTTGCAGTGCCTAGACAAGAAGGAAGCCAACACCTTGATGGTGCAGGTACATGCAGGAACTTGTGGTCCACACATGAATGGGGTCCTACTAGCCAAGAAAATCATGTTACAAGGCTATTATTAGTTGACCATGGAAACAGATTGCTGTCAGTTTGAGCAAAGATGCCACAATTGCTAGATCCACAGAAACTTCGTCCATGCTCTCTTGTAGCAGCTCAACAATATGTCTTTGCCATGGTAGTTATATACCTAGGGGATCGATGTCATCGATGCCATCCATCCAACAGCATCCAATGATCATCGTTACATGTTAGTGGCTATTGACTATTTCACTAAATGGGTAGTGGTGGCATCCTATAAAGTAGTTACTACTGCAACAATAGAAAAGTTCATCAAGAATAACATCATAACTTGGTATGGGGCCCTGCACACTATCATCACAAACACTGGAAGCAAATTCACAGCTAAGAAGATCGAGATTATTTGTAGAGCTACAAAATCAAGCATCATTGATCTTCTCCTTACCATCTAAAGATGAATTGTGTAGTTAAGTCTACCAACAAAGGCCTCACAATGATCTTGAAGAAGATGATAGAAACTCATATGGACTGGCACGACAAACTCCCATATGCACTATAGGCATACACAACATCATTGCGAACCTTGACATGAGCAACACCATACTCACCTGTATATGACATGGAAGTAGTTCTACCCATCGTGGTAGAAAGACTATCACTCAAGATCCTGAGGGAGGTAGAACTGGAAGAGGTAGAATGGGTCAATGATTGTTGTGTTTAGTTGAATTTGATAGACAAGCTTAGATTGCAAGCCATGCACCACGCTTAACGTCACTAGAAGAGAAGGATGATAGCATACCAGAAGAAAGTTCGACTTAGAAGCTTCATGCTGGGGAACCTAGTCTTGTGAGCAATCCATCACCTCGATGCCTGTGATAAGTTTAGGCCCAACTTGTGCAACCCGTTCATTATCGAATGGATCTTCTTCAGAGGTGTTATAGTCTTGGAAGACATGGATCACACTAACCATTCTGAGCCAGTCAACTTGTGTTATCTAAAGATGCACTACTAGTGACTAGAGGCAGTATCTTTGCCCTGTAAAGCTCATCTCTTGCATGCTTGCATTCATCAACTTCACACCTGCATTCTTGCATTACTTTTGCATTTCATTTTTACACTTCTCGCATGCATTCTACAACTTTTACTCGCACATGGCATAAATAAATTGGCATATCCAATATCATTAGCATAAGCATTGCTTTATGACGAAAATCAAAGTAGCTTGCCTGTTAGGAAGGAGTCAATACCTCCCCAATTGACACAATCTAGGCATCTTAGTTAGTGTGGGAGCCACCACCCATCTAGAGTGGGGTGAAATGTCCAAACTGCCCAAGGAACTTACACCTCTAAAGGGAGATAAAATGCTAGGGTAAGAGCAAGTGTGTGAGCCAAAGAAAAAAGAAAAAAAACTCCACAAGGGCATAAAAGAACCAAGAAGATAGAAGGCGAAGATAGAAGCTAGCCCTAGAGAGAGAGGTGAGCAAGGCAGCCTAATCCTTACGACCCACCTTGGAGAGGAGTTGGAGCATTGGCTTGGGAAGCCCAAGCCTCCGAAGGGCCTAGCAACCTCTTCTTGCAATAACAGCTCCCCCAACATAAGACTAGGCACCAATTACCTCCAAACTAGGGATAGAGTAAGCCTGCATGCTTATGAAGGAGCAAAAGAAAGAGGATAATAGCAAAAGAGTATGTGTAGAGTCCTAGTGGGTTTGGCATAGGACTCTAATATCATCACCACCCATTTTGGGAGAGCCACCTACAATCTAGGAATCCAGATAGAGTCTCATGAGGCCAGGGACGATCTCCTCCTTATCAATAGGCATCGAAGGCGTTCCTAGTACTAAGGGCACTACAAAGCAGCATACATCATCTTTAAGCATACAACATTCCTCCTTTGCATCACCGCATCATCTTGCAGGGCCTCACTTATCCCTCTTAGCCAGGGGCATGCTGGCTGCTCTATGGTTAGGATGATAGCTAGAATATTTTCAACTAGGGGCATGCTAGTTGCCTTTTGGCTGAAGTCTCCATTGTCTAACTAGTGGCATGTCAGCTGCCTTCTAAATAGATGCACTAGGACAGTACTTCAACCAGGAGCATGTCAGTTGCCTTCTGGATAAGCAAAGAAGCATGAAAATCAAGTAGCTCAAATCAGTAACTTGGGAACAACATGCTTCAAAGGACCATAGCATGAGCAAGGTCGGTAAGTTTGCTAGTGGTATGCCTGTCAGAAATGAGAATGCTTGACACAGCCACGATAGCAAAGTAGACACAGTAGTAGCCCATGGAGGAGTTCCTCTCAAGTTAGCTAGAAATTCAGGGACCCACTAGAGAGGGTCAACAACTAATTAGCCTAACTAACATCTGACTGTCAGGTATAGTCAGTGACTCCTAACAGTGCGATCTTTCAACATTCTATTACAGTGTATAAAATCAGCAGCTATTTCAAGTATCTAGAACGATTTGCTAGCATGGTATGTAGAATCAGATCAAATAAAACAAAATCAGTGTGGAATTGTTGTCATATTGCAAATACAATCAGAGAGCCATCATGCCAGCACAACACACAATAATGGGCATGAAATGTAGTGATATGAAATAACATTAGTATCAAATTTTTCCACATGATTATCATGCATACAGGCCCCCGCCAACATTCTACAACTAGAAATAAAACAACAGACACGTCATCAGCAGTCTAAGCTAGTCCACGCCCTCAAGGAGATCCCAGCATCAAGCAATAGATGAGGACTGGGTGGAATCTCGTGCTTGGATCATGCCCCCTGAATCTCGGTGTAACACCTTGAACCCGGGCACGTCATCTAAATCATAAGTAAAATTACCTTAATTACAGTTGCAACGCCCTGATCCCAGGCACGCTACCAAAACACAATATCAAGCATAATTACACTAATTACAGAAACATCAAATGACTGTAACTAAGTCTCACCTTCAGGATCACAATGTGAGGCTAGAAGCTCCAACCCCTGCATCGGAACTCGGCTGCACGCGGCCTGCACCTCAAAACCAAATAGCACGCGTGAGTGACATCTAAGTCACCCAGTATGCGGCCCGAAACATACAAACCACAAAACCTCGGCAAAACAATAAATCTTTCCTTTTCAAAACTTGGTTTTCTCTTTCTGAAAATCATCCTTTCTTTTATTAAACAATCACTTGGATATTCAATCCCAATCCATGCTTTTTCAAAAGCCATGTTTCCTTTTTCTTTTCTTAAAACATTTGGAAATTCATTCCAAAACCACTTTTTCTTACAAAACATTCCTTTACATTTCTTTCAAAAACCATTTGGAATTCATTTTTCCAAAACATTTCCATTTCTAATATATGGGATTCTTCCCAAAACACACTTTCAAATTCACATTTCTGACCAGATCCAGCCAAAAACACAATGCCCCACTGGGCTCAAAATCAAATCATAAACATTGGCCGGCAACTGGTTAAAACATCACCATTTCTTTTCAGGATTTTAGGACCATTTCATCAATCCAATCCTGACCAAAACACATTTCACTTTCTTTATTCATTTCCACTTTTCTTTACTATTGTTACCTTGATCAGGGGTAACCAGGCACACAAGAAGTAGGCGAGGACATCCATCCCCTACCTTCCTGCACTGCCACGATGAAATTCCCCATGCGGGATGTCACCTCCACGGCTAACCGGCCTCAATTTCATTTTCATAAGTGCACGGGGATACATCTTTATCTAACGCCCCAGTCGGTGACCCGAACAACTAGGTCCAATGACCCAGGCTCAGCCTACATCGTCAGTGACCCAAACAACTAGGCTCAAAAGCCCAAGCTCAGCCTACACTGCTACGAGCTCGATGACCCGAACAACTAGGTACAACGACCCAGGCTCAGCCTACACCATTGGTGACCCGAACAACTAGGTATGAAAACCCTGGCTCAGCCTACACCGCTACGAGCTCGGTGACCCGAACAACTAGGTACAATGACCCAAGCCCAACCTACACCGTCGGTGACCCGAACAACTAGGAATGAAAACCGAAGCTCAGCCTACACCACTATGAGCTCGGCAACCACATTATCAGTGTTCCATTTCAAAACCATTTTTCATTTCATTCCATTCTTTTCGTTGTAGGACTCTATTTCCTTGCAACACTTGACCCTCAACTGGGGTCCCAACTCAAGCCATGAAAACCAAGCTTAAAGTCATATATTGGGTCTCATGCCCAAAACCACATAAAACCATCTTTTCATTCATTAATAGGGTCAAAAACCCAAAACCACACCCAAATCCATTTGTTTGGGGTTTCACATGCCTCCATGTCATTACATAGGGAAACATCATTCATATAAACCCATCATTCCATTAAAACAACTTAACATTCATCAAAATTCACATTTTAACATCCTAGGTTCAGGGCAAAAATAGCATACCGAATTTTCAATTCGGAATACTGAAATTTCCTGTTTCGGTATACCAAAAATCTTCGGTATGCCGAAACACCCTGTTTCGGTCGACCGTGAAATTTCGGTCTACCAAAACCCGGGTTTCTGGCTTAATCTGCTAGGATTTCGGTATATCGAATTTCTCGCTGATAGGGCACACCCCTGTTCCAAAGGGGCGGAAATCGCCCAAAGTGGGAGTCCTGATCAGACACCCCAAACATGCCTCATAAATTTCCATAAAATTATGGGGTGTAGACTCTTAAGTCTACTTCAAAACCCCTCAAACCATTCATGATTCCATCAACCATACAAGAAGATATAAATTCGTAACGGAAGCACGCTCAGAGTGAAACCTTAAAACATTTAAGGCATAACTCCTCAAAACTCACGAAATTCACACAATCTAGCATGATCCCTACACATTCACATCATTTAACTCATTTCCATCATTCCTACTATTTTTCTACAATTTCTCATGCATTTCCCTCATTTTTTTTCATGCTTGAGACATAATCAGTAGGTGTTATACGTCCAATAGCAAAAGCCCCATGAATCCAAACGAAATCAACAAGTGGAAGGAGAAGAAATCTCAAGTACAAGAAGAAGTATCCAGCCGTAACCCTAGAAAGAAGATGCCACCAAGGAGAAAATATGCAAGAGACCAATCACA
>JAMKQA010122460.1:0-12530 GCA_024699735.1 Posidonia australis | reverse complement strand
CCACAGCATGCATCCCTCCAATCTGGTGGCTTACCCTTTAGGCCGGCGGGAGCACAATCAGCCGTGGGCATTGTACCGGATTCCTTCCCGGTCCAACAACTCTTGCTCCCACACTCTGCACCACTTGTTGCACCACCCCCTGCATTACCCTCTCCCTTGTACCACACACAGGCTTCATCCTTTGTCCCTCACCACACTGCACCTTTGCACGGGTACACTGGCCACTCTGCCGTAGCACGAGACGGTGGAATGGTGGATCCGGAGGAGCCCCTAGGGGCGGCCCATACAGTGTACGCACCACCCACCTCTACTGCACAGTTCACAGCTGCAGTATCTCCAGATGCTCTCCTCACGAGAGTGAATGATATGGAGCGCACTCTCCGAAAAGTGCAAGGTGGGGACTGCCAGTCCTACCAGTTCCGGGACCTCTGTTATTTCCCAGAGGCGACTCTCCCTCCGAATTTCCAAAACCCGGAATTCGAAAAGTACAATGGTAGGGGCTGCCCCATCGCCCACCTCAAAGCCTATTGCGGAGACCTTGCTCAGCTCTAGGCTGACGAAAGGTTGTTGATCCGCCTGTTCCAGAAAAGTCTCACGGGACCCGCGTTGCAGTGGTTCACTTCCCTCAACATGGCCACCATCAGGACTTGGAACGACCTTACACAAGCGTTCCTGGAACAATATTCCTTCAACTTCGACTTAGTCCTAAAGCGGGAGGACTTAATCCCAAAAGAGTAATAGGATCTTGTCAGAAATCACAAATTTTTTTAGATCTAATGCTTTGACCATCGAGTACCAGTGGTCGCATTTGCATTCAGATGAGAAATAAAGAATGTTTGATATACTATTGGTAATAAGTAATTTTTATCTTTATCTTTAATTTAAACAATTAGTATATTAAATTAATAATTATATTGGATTTTTACAGAGTAAGTTTATACTTTCACTTGGATGTACTAAGGAGGATCATCGTGTGCCTTTTACAAAATTAATTAAGAAAAGGATGAATGATATCTATTATAGGATACGAATAGATGTATTGGCAAAATGACCTGAGCTTCACGATGATTATCAATGCAACCAAGGCATTTCCTTTGCATTGGTGTACACTAGAGTGGTAATTAATATTTATATTTAATTGAATTTTTATTTATTATTGTATATTTGAAAATTAACATATATATTATTGATTAATGTTAAAACTAGGTGGAATGAACTCTGTGATCTTTTTTCCATAGATATAGAGTTTCAAAAAAGATCCACGATTGAAAAGTCAAACCATAGAAAGTAAGAAATTTACTCTACGAATGGATCAAGAAGCCACAACAACCTTCGAATTGAGTTGGTAAGGATATTTTTATAATAATTTACTTTAGAGACCTTGTTTATATTTCAACTGCTACTTGTATCAATTTGATGATATGCCAGTGGGTTAGAAATATGGCAACTTCTTTTGTCATTAGATATATGCTAGTGTTTTGGATGTTGGAACGTATCATAATTTAGTTCATATTTTAGTTTTAATTTAAATATCTTGCATGGAATGAAATATGTATTGATATATTTTGTTCATATTTTTTTACGCAGGAGGAAGAATCATATGGATCGATATAGTCAAACTCTAAGTCAGATAAGTTTATTAGCTGCATCAATAGTTAATTGAGGTAAGCAAAAATATTGTTAGTAAAACACACGAAGATAAGAAGCAATTCATGCAATGCTTGATCGAAAAATTCAATTAGCATATTATAATTCTATGCGATATGAAAATAGTTCAAGTAAGATAAGTTTATTACTTGGGACAATAGTAGAGTGAGGAAGGCAAAATAACATTAGTAAAACATATGAAATAAGTAACAAGTCATGCGATAACTTCCTTTGTCTTAAAATTTTAAAAGATCATATCATATTTCTATATGATACTGAAAGTAATTCCATTGTTTTTTTAGTCACGTTGGTTTTGATGTTTCTTGAAAGGTGAATGTCTAGTAAGTGTTGCATCAGACATCTTGCTGACACTAAACCATATGTTAGGTGACTTGCATTGATGAGATTCATCCACAGTCGACAGCCACATCATTGAAACCTTGACATGTAATAGATTTTCGTTGGAATACCACCTATGCAAACAATTAGGTTGGAGTAATATCATTTTCGATGGAGATGCTTTGAAACTTATTCAAAGAGGCCAACAAGCTCTAAGACATGTTCACTAGTCTACGCTTCACTTGGTCCCCACACCCCCATATATTTCTGTCTGCTTCACTTAAAAATGGATTTACCCACCCAGGAAAGATTGCATGATTAGTTGGAGTCGAAAAAATGGATGTTTCTCTTGCTTTCTTAATGTAGTGATTGAGATGTTGTTCCGGTTCCTTTGAGAGTTTTGCTTGTGCATGGATGCTTTGGCGTAAAAATAAATTAAAGTGTGGTCAAACCACTAATGCGACAACACATCCGAACTCTAACATCTTGCCATTTTTATAATGTCTGTAGATACGTTGTGTTTCTCTTGCAGTCACCGAATATAAAACAAAAGTTTGAAGCCTTTGTAAATTCCATCTTCCCCCACCAATACTCGCAACCAAAGTTAGAAATCCACACTGTATCTGCATTATTCTTGCATCAATAAAATTGTAAAGATACTAATTGTTTGCATAGGTGGTATTTTCATTATAACGAGAGTTTACATGTGGCAACCTGTAGTCTGTAGCAACCTGTTTGATATGGATAAATAAGAATATTCAGGACTACACTGGACATGAAGTCAGAAATCCTGTTCGATAAGCTTTATTACTCATATCGATCTGGATTGTATATATAGGAAGCATAGTAGTATAATGGCAATATCCTAAGGCTTAGTTATTGAAATTCATGATGAGAATATCTATTATTGGATAACTTCATTCATGACAATAAGATTTATTCTTGGATAATTGCATTTATGGCTTATCCTTTTTGACAAAATAAAGTATCTAAGTGAAGCTTTCAGCGCTCTTATAATTAAACATTTAATTTCTAGCAGTGTACAAATTTTTTTATTTTTGTATTGATTTCGTTCTTTCAATGGTTTTGGTTTTTGTTTCCTATACCGCTTGTTAAGTTATGAACTTTTTTTCATTAGCAAATTCATATAATTCATGGTTTAAGGTGGTTGATTACATGGTCATCTCTTTCTTTTAAACTAGTTTGTGATTATAATCAATATTGCAGATTCTCAACTAACAGAAACTAGTTTGTTGTAGTTTGTGATCCCGGAGTAGTTTTTGAGAGATTTTTGAAAAATATATAATGTATGTTAGATGTTTTTTAAATTAATAATGTATGTTTAAATTGTTACAAACCACTAAACTGTGTAGAAAATCTAAAGTGGCTGAGTGGTGGACTTCATGCCACACTAGTGGCCGGTTAGAGCAGGTTTGGTTAACTCCGAGTGCGAAGGATGTATTTGTAAGTAATCATGGTTATAATTAAAGTTACTTTAATAATATACACTTATATCTTATATTATCTCTAACTAACTTCTTGTGTTTATTTATACAAGATAAGTACACCTTTTTGTACCAACAAAAATATGGGGATGATAATGTTGATGAGCATCTAGTTTTTGACAACAAACTTTGGAAATAAGTTTCTAAGGAAAGGATCGTAGGTAGTTCATCAAGAAAGCAAGGCCTGGGTGGTTTGGATCTATACTACTCTGAAGAGTCTACTATTGGTTCTTTTGCAGCTTCTACTAGGTAATACGGTTCTACAACTCAACCTTCTACTTCATTTGATCTGGAATTCTTCGGTTCTTAGTTGTCATAGATGGCGATTACATTAAAAGAGGGTTTTAGAGCCGAAATACGCTCAGAAATAAAGAATGAAATTAGGACTGACATAAGAAATGAAATAAAAGATGAAATACATATTTTGGAGGACCGACTTGTAAGGTAAAGTTTTATTTAGTTTTAAATTTTTTGATATGCATCAATTATCATGTTAAATTCAACATTATAATATAATTATTATCCATAATACTATATTTTAAGTTTGTTTTTTATAATCAGACGATACGAAGACGAACAGAAAGTTGATTTCCGAAGTGACGATAAGGGGGATTACGAGGAGTATACATGTCGTCGTTGCTTCATCCATACATCATTTTCAAAATGTAAAGGAAAGCAACTTGGTTCTCGAAGAAAGTGATATGTAATATATCGTTTTGATTTGTATTATATCGAGTAACTTGTATTAAGACATTTCAGTGTTGTGTTAGCTACTATTTTGTAAATAAATGGATGTGTAAAACCTTATGTTGTATGATCAATTGAAACATTTTTTTATAAAATTTGTCTATGTGTAATATATGTGTAATTTAATATACTTGTGAATGTATTTAGATGTTATTTTAGTAGGTATATTAATCTATATTTTAACAGGTTCAATTTTGTAATGTATTATTTTATTTTTTTCACTGTCTAGAATTAGCGAAGACATTGTGAGGACTAATCTTTGCTAAGTCCTCGCTAAAATAGTTTCTTTTATCAGGAATAATGAGGACATGTCCTTGCAATGTTCTCGTTAAATCTTGAATGCCGATACAATCTCATATATGTAGCGAGCACTTAGCGAACATATTACAAGGAGATACTGAGGAAATTACGAGGAATAGTTTCCTCGCTATTATTTCACGAGTACATTACGAAAATATGTCCTCGTAATATTGATTTAACAAGTTTTTTTTTTCGAGGATAAATAATTCTCGCTAAGTCCTTGGTAAACACTATAACGATGACTTAATGAGGACTTTACGAGGACTTATGTCCTTACAAAATTATGTTTTATTGTAGTGGACTTTGGTTGGCTGTGGCTCTATTGACTTCAATTGTTCGAGAAACGGTACATGGTTTACTACTTAATCGAGTTGGGATCCAACTCTTCTCCAATGATGGGATGATAAATTCTCATGATTTATTTCTCCTCTAACATACCATCTAGTCCAGATTGGTCTCCGACGTTCCCTTGTTGATGGTAACGTTAATCTCAAAATAAGGCATTCGCTTCATCTTTCCAAGTACCCCGTTCTCTAATAGTTTAACTCCTAACAAATTTTTGTTAAAAGAATATTCAATATTTCCAAATTATTCTTCATAACTTAACATTATTTTAAGTGATCCTTTAAAAAAAATCTAAAAAATTATCAATATATCCTTCACAAAATTTTATCTATTAAATGCAAGAGATATAATTTTGTTTGTTCTTACTGATTTATTTAGTACTGTATTAATTAGATGATAATGGATTTGAGAGATAAACTACCAAATCTATTTATAGATATATACAGTAACATCTTCACTTAAACCATGTTGTGAGTATTTCAACAGAGATTAGATTCTAAGAGAGGGGAAAGAAAGAGATGTGCAGAGTATCTGTGGATTGGGAATTTAAAAAGAAGAGACATAATTTGGAAAGATATTATGTTGTAGAAGATATTTTGGAAATTTCGATACTTTCTTAGCAGAGATCTACTAAGAGTCAACTATAATTGAGTACAAAAGTACGTGTGTAATAGATTTTGAATTTACAAGGATATGTGTGACAAGTTAATTTTAAAAGGATGTATGTATAATGGATTTTAAATTTACAAGAGCATGTGTAATCAGAAGTATATGTGTTTAATCGATTTTAAATTTATGGCAGTACGTGTGATTAGTCCATTCTTTAAAAAGATATGTGTGGTATTGAAGGCCTTTAGAACGATATCTACGCAAATACTTCCTTTTTTTGTTTTTTGTTTTAATAAGTACTAAGATAGCATTAAAGGATAGTCAAGAGGCAGCAGGAGTCTGATACATAAATCAACAGTCTACGGCTGAGCAAAACCATCTTAAAAAGGACGTAGGAAATAAAAACGTAGCTACCTGTCAAGTGCAGTGCACAGACGAAAACAGACGTGGAGGAAATAGAACCTAGAAAACCCAATTAGGTGGTGGGATCCGTTAGATTTGCAATACCAATATCATTAGATTTGGTAGTACCTTATTCTTCCTTGACCTAGCTAGTGGTCTTTGAGAAGATTGATGGCTTCCTCTTTTACCATTGCACTACATCAATACTAGCAGAGATGGGTTCCAAGTGGGGAGTATGCTTCATACATATCTTTGATAGTGTCTCAGTAGTTCTTAGATTTTCTGATGTTCATTGAGATGATGAAAACAAATTCACCTCTAAGCAATAGTTTCACTACCCAAAATAGATCAAAAGAGACAATGATAGGAAAATTTTATTTCTGAAAATAGCAATTTTTTTTTCTAGCTATCCAAATAAAGCAGTCAGTAGAGCAAACAATAATATTTCAACCTTAAATATCAAAATTTATTCTGTTAAGATAAACCAATGAGAAAATTTGACTTAAGTTATCATATTCATTTGATGAGAAAAACAAATTCTAGATTGAAATAGAGAAGGGACAAGTCAGAAACAGGTGAGGTGACAATTCAGTGCAGTTATTACAAAAAGCACAAGAGATATTACCATTCCAGTCTCTTTTAGCTACATCCATCTAGATTTTGGGTTCATTTACATCCCCGACAAACATAAATCATGTTAAATCATTTCTCATAGGTAAATTAGATATGTGGTAAAAAAAAATGGGGGAAAAACCTAGATATGTGGTCCAATTTTTGTTAAAAGCAACTATTGGTGGTGTATGTGCTACAAAACTTCGTTTATACGAGTTGTTTGTTAAAAAAATGTGTTAATTTTGCAAAGATTCTTTCGTAGGATTTTATAATGATCTTGAAATAAGTTTAAAAGGTAATCTAAATTCTTTGTTAATCATTGTTCTATCAATAATCTTACTTTCTTTGTACTTCTTGATAGTATTCTCTATGTTATAAATGCATACAGATGTGCCAAAAAGAACTAAGAAATTCCGAGTTTCTTCTCTAAGCATATTTCCTTGTGAAGTATATAAGCATTTTGTTGCCTGTGGATTTAGTGTGACATTTTCCATAAAAATTAGTGTCGTCCAACTAAGGTAGTGTTTGAAAACGTTTTTTTTTATATCAACTTATTGCGTTAAGCGTTTATTGTCTAATAAACATTTCTAAACAAACCAGTTTATTGAGCTTTTTCAAAAAAGCTCATTGTAGTTTTTTAGTTCATTTTAAACTATTAATGTAGTTTTTAGAAAAATTAATAGGTGTTAGTTTTTTGAAAAGTTATGAATATTCGCCATAGTTTTTCCAATGATATCCTTAGAAGTTGATTTTAATTATAACATGAACTAAGATACGACAATAATGGTGGTGGTAGTGGCCAGTGGCAGTGGTCGACAACGGTGGTGGTTGTGATGGCCGGTGACTGCGGCGGCGGTGGTGGTTGGCGAAGGTGATGGTAGTTGTGGTTGACGACAGTAGCGTTGGTAGTGGCTGGTAACCCACGACAGTGGTAGTGGTGGACAGTGAAGGCATAAGGAAAAATTAACGTTTCTCAATAAGTTGCATAAGAAAAAACATTTTCAAACAAAACTTAAGCATGTCATACCCTGTTTCACCTACTGTTTCACGAATCATTCACTTGATTATGAGAAAATAAAGTAAATTTAAACTCGTTTGACAGCCACAATGCTAATACCAAACGCCATATCTCTTATGTATATATAGATGGATATCGTAATCGTGAGGTTACATTCCAAGTGCAAGAACAACAATAACAACACGCGCGAACAAGATGGACCAATTAAGTACAACAATAGAAGCAATCTACGCCTGAAGACGACAATCAAACACTTACTAGAAGCAACAGAAGCACAAGTGCCACCATCCCATAGATCTTATTCCATATATTATAATCATCATATTGCTATATAAGATAGGCCGACTCCCACGAGCTGACTTAACTTATCCTGCAAAACAAAAGCAATAGCATAATTAGTCCCTGAACACAAGGTAGACACTATCATCCAACTCATCAGAAGCACCCATGCACAAATATTTCAACAAATTAATCACCTTGACGGGTCATAATTAATCTAAAATCATAAGAAACAAATGCATGCTTACGTTTCGCAGTTGGTGGAGGGACTAATCGGATAGGGAACGGAGACGCCGCATTTCCCTGGAAGCCCTTTGACGAGGCCCAGCTTAACCCCCTTGACCTTGGGAACGATCGACATGAGGCACTTGCAGACAGCTCGGCGAGTTGCGGTCGTGCTGGCCATGCTATTGATGGCGCTGACCCCTGAGCAACAGGCAGAACTAGGCTTCGCCGCCGTACCGACAACATATGCGCGGCAGGGGGCGAGCTTCGCGCCAACTCGACCACAGCTGATCGCCGACTCGACGTGGGGAATCGCCACGAGGAGGGCGACGAGGATGACGGCGACAACCTGGCGGAGATTGGGGAAGGTGGCCATGGTTGTGGTCAGGAGATGAGCTTGCATGTGTTTGCTAAATGCTACTTAATGGTCGGCTTGCAGTGGAAGTGCTGGCTCTTCTGCTGCTTAATGCTTATATATAGGCGATTGGGTGTGCATGCATGAGGTCGGGATAGAGAGATGAATTACCAGCCATTCGTGCATGTGTCAGCAGTGAGCTGTGACAGGCGGTATGGACCGTTTGCGAGCATTTATTAATCTGTTCTCTTGCCTGATATCCTTAACAGGTGCATGCGTGAGAACGATGGTCAGAGAATTATGGGCATGAATGAATTAGGGAGAGGAAAAGGACAGGAAATGAGAGTTGACTCAGAAACCAGAGAGAACGTCTAACATGACGTCACCCGCGTGATGAGTCGATAATTATTGAGTTCATGACCCGTCTGATCAAAGAGATGTCCCACTTAACTATGCTAAGATAAACAAACCGGATGTATCGTAATCACTTCCTCCAGCCCAACGCTACCTACCGTGCATGTAAATTGGCTACTTCGTTTGTAAACTGCGTGCGCAACCTTGTTGTAGTCTTCCGGGTCCTTCTCCCTCCTTCGGGTCGGCCACAGACCCCTCCAGCAGCTGTTGTTACTGTCGCTAACCCTTCGTTGGAGTTTCAACCCGGACGAAGACAATCTCCTCGACGAGAACTGAACCAGCTGTTGATTAGTACATGGCAATCGGAGTCGGTCCGTGGAGTGAATGAGCTGTCTGTTTCGAATTATTGAAAATCAGAAGAAAAATGACACAATAACATCAAGGTAGCGAAGCAACTGCTATATTGCACTTGGTTAATGAGAATGGAACTCATACCTCCTTTCCATATTCAAATCTCACGGAACAAGGCCTCTTCCTTCTCTATAGTCTTTTCTCTTCGGCAACCATCTATTTTTTGTATTTTTCCGCATTCTTTTCCCTTTTTTTTTTTCTATGTATGTATTTTTTTTTTACAAAGAATATTGATATTTTTTATTGTTTTCTTTTCCTACAAAGAATTTTTATTTTACCAAGAATATTTTATTAATGCTAATTTAAAGAGGATTATTTATGTTAATGCTAATTTAGAAAAGATTATTTATGTTAATACTTTTATGTGTATGTGTATATTGTTGTGTGTATGGAAAAAAATTATTTTAATTTTCTTTTTCAAATTAACAGGATATTTTTATTAAAATGTAATTATTAATCTTCCAAATTTTTTATTTTCATTTCGATTCTGTTCTTACGTAACAAATATTGGAAAGGAATTGTCTGTCAATTTTATTCTGCAATTCCATTACATACCAAACACAGGAATGGAATAAATTTATTCCATTCCAAATTCTATTCCAGAGTTCATTCCATTCCTATCTATTTTCATTCCAATGTACTAAACACAGCACAAGTAGATTGAAACATTGCAATCCGTCAAATTCGTGAATTAATTACTGTAATCAATGGAAAATATATAAATAATAGTATTGTAGTCATTTTTGGCTTTTTAATTGTTTTTGCCACATATTTCTCCAATAAGACTTGGTAATTTGTAATTAACCTTTGTGACATTTCAATTACATTGCTTCAAATTTAAAATTTCTAAGAAAACTAAAAGGAAAGTACACATTGCTTATCATTGTCTCAAAATTTGCATGTTTGAAATTTACTAACTTAAAGTTTAAGACGTTACAATTTAACTCTTCAGATTTAGCATTTGAAGAATGTTCTACACTGATGGCGACAATGATACAATCACGGTTAAATTTCTTGAAGAATATATGTATATTTAAATTCATGAGGCAACAACCCTTCAAATTTTAAATTTGTTGAATACTAGATCGTGCAAGCAAATCAAATGCTACTTGGATTTTTAAAATTTTGCAATGAAAATATTTGATGCTTGTAATCCACAATTTGTGTGTGAGTATGCGTGTGTAATTTTAATCCTATTCATTGGAATTAATAAGTTGTCTTTTTCAAATAATTGAAAATCAGTGGAAAACTGACACAATAATGTCAATTAGGTTGAAACATCGTAATCAGTCAAATTCATGAATTAATTACTGCAATCAATGGAAAATATATGAATAATAGTGTAGTCAGTTTTGACTTTTTAATTGTTTGCCACGTATTTCTCCAATAAAACTCAATACTTAGTAATTAACCTTTGTGACATATCAATTACATTGCTTCAAATTTAAAATTTCTCATAAGACTAAAAGAAAAATACATATTGCTTATCATTGTCTCAAAATTTGCATGTTTGAATTTACAAACTTAAAGTTTAAGGTGCTACACTTTAACCCTTCAGATTTAGCATTTGAAGAATATTCTACTGATTTTCATGAGGCGACGATGATACAATTACAGTTAAATTTCCTTAAGAATGTATGTATATTTAAATTCATGAGGCAACAATCCTTCAAATTTTAAAAATGTGCGATCAATAAAATCACTCTAGAAAGTTGAATCCTAAATCGTGCAAGCAAATCAAATGCTACTTGGAATTTTAAAATTTTGCAATGAAATTATTTGATGCCTGAAATCCACAATCTGTGTGTGAGTATGCGTGTGTAATTTTGATCCTATTCATGGGAATTACGTAAATATTGCATTTTAAAAATCAAAAGTTCGATATTATAATCAATATTGTTCAATAAGAAGAATACACTACTTTTCAAGAATTTATCATTTTGGAGTTCCAGTGATTTATGTAATCGATGTTAATTGTGACCTAGAACTCCCGAATATTTTTATTCTATCCAATGATGATACTATAGATTTAATTAGTTGATTCTTAACAAATTAGTATCCATAAGTTGTGGTTCTAGTTACATAAGAAATGGTTGATTATAATTAATAGTAACAAAGAAAAGTAGACATTTTATATGAATTGCAAGTTTATGTGTTGAGTTAATAGGTTATATACAATTCATATGTTATGAACTGCAAGTTTATCTTTTTATGGAATTAATAAATTTAACTTCACACATTACATTTTTGTATTTAAAATCCAAGGTTATTATAAGGAACTTTTGGCACTACATAAGAGTTATTAAGAATCACTCTTTGTATAATCTATAAGTTGCTTGAGTTACCTGACTTGATTTTTCCTAAAAAATGTATCAATAAACAACTTATAAGTGCTTCTGAATGGGTGGCCAAACGACTTATTCCCGCCAATACTATTAATTTAACTATATAATCAAATTATAAGCAACAGTAAAAATTGGCTAGTTGTGTATTGATATTAATCGTCTATGTACTTTTCTGAGAGTTTCATTATTGTGGGGTTATCCTTTCTAGAATTCAGGTGATAGGCTTCGTAAGCAAAAGTTAGTATTTATTTTTTTGCACAATGTCATTTTCAAAATTTGAAGATTTTTCAAAGGTAAGTGACATATGTTAACTATAAATAATACAACTTTTATCGAGTGTGATCCCTCACGGCTGCATCCCCACCCGCACATCGACATGATTAATTCTGGTGTGCAGGTGCAGTTGCTTAAGGAGAGTGGAAGTTACACCTCTTTTTTATGTTCAAATCTCACGGACCGTAGGAAGAAAAAATATATATATCTACTGATTTAAAAAAAATAATCTAGTATGCAGCTTGCAACGTAGTCCGACTACTCCAGATCAAATCCCAACTATAATCATTTACACGACAAACAATGACACAAATGTATGTGAAAAGGATATATTAAATTTAAAGGGTCACATGAATACATAGTTCATCTAGGCATTTAGCTATATATATATATGATTATATATTAGACAAAATTTAAGATGAGACCTGATCTCATTTTAGTTAAATTGAGACCCATGAATTTCACCTATAAGTTACTGAAAATATTAGTTTCAATACTTACTACAAATACTAATTTAATATTTTAGTAATTAGTGAAAATTACTAAATCGTGCATCAAGAATGAAACATGTGGATGGATCACATATGAATGATAACATGCAAAAAACATGGATATGTGCTAATCATGGCATATAAAGAACATATGTGCATATGGCAACATATTATGTAAAGAAAACCATGGTAAAAGATAATAACATGCAAATGGAGATGACATAGAGATTATTTAGCATGAGACTAGCAAACATGTTTAATACAAGTTTTCAT
>JAMKQA010122459.1:0-15025 GCA_024699735.1 Posidonia australis | reverse complement strand
TGGGTTTTGGGGGGGGGGGGGTTTGAATTAGGGTTTTTTGGTGTTTTAAATTAGCTTTAGTGTTTTGGATTAGGGTTTAAGCTTGGTTTAGGGTTTTGGCTTAAATTTAGGATTTTAGATTAGGTTTAGGGTTTTGGATTAGGGTTTAATTAGGTTTAGGGTTTTAGATTATGTTTAGGATTTTGGATTTTGGTTTAGGCTAGTTTAGGGATTTGAATTAGGTTTAGGGTTTTGGATTAGGGTTTAAGCTAGGTTTAGTGTTTTGGATTATGGTTTTGATGTAGGTTTTAGGTTTAGGTTAGGGTTTAGGCTTGTTTAGGATTTTGGATTTGGGTTTAAGCTAGGTTTTGGGTTTTAGATTTGATTTTGGGCATTGAATTAGGTTTAGGGTTTATGTTTGGGTTTAGGCTGGCTTAGGGTTTTGGATTATGGTTTAGGCTTAGGTTAGGGTTTAGGCTTGCTTAGGGTTTTGGATTAGATTTAGGATTTAGGATTAGGGTTTTCAATAAGGTTTTAGGTTTAGGTCATGGTTTAGGCTAGCTTAGTGTTTTGGATTAGTGTTTAAGGTTAGGCTAGGATTTAGGCTAGCTTAGGGTTTTGGATTAAGTTTTATGGTTTAGGTTTGGGTTTAGGCTAGCTTTTGTGGATGAAATTTGGTTAGGATGTCAAGCTGGTCTTGGGGAGAATTAATTGAGAGCCAACCAACCGAAAGTCCATTCCAGAGGAGACTACTTGCAATCTTGCAAAATTGGGGTGTCTATACCTTGGCTCAGCTAACTAGTGAGCCGTATCTTGCTGCTTCAGAGGGGATCGTGACTTCGTTCCCTCCATCTCCTTTTATTGCTCTTTCCTCCTCTTGCATGCACCACTATCGGGTGCATATGGAATCCATCCCTTCTGCTTTGGGACCATGGCAAACCGTAGTCGGTCTGGAGCCTATCATCGAACCTACTTTGATGACCATTTTAGGACTTTCCTATTCTAGGAATCTTGTCTGTTGTGGCGTCCTTTCTTGTTGGGTCTCTCTCTGTTGCATATTCTGCCTTCGTGCCCCCGCTCACATCCATGCCCTTGCCTTTTGGCTCACCTGTTGATGGGTCCTCTACCATGCAAGTGCAACACTTGTTGGCTCTTACATGAAAGTTGTGGGGCATGGCTTTTTCCCTCGGTCCTACTTTTGCCCCTTTTCTTTTGATCCTCGAGGTTCTGGTGCACCCTGCCTTAGTTGCACAGGCCCATTTCACTGCTCTTTCACCCCTACCATTGCCTCAACTCCTCATGGTGCTAGGGATGTAGGTGCCTTCTTGGCCTCCTACATTTACACAACACATTGCATAGCATGCAACTCCATCACTTGGTGGCCAACTCTTTGGTTTGGCAAGAGCATAACTTCCCTCGAGCCGACTGCCTAGTGTTGTGTCGGTGTGACAACTACTACTCCCACACTTTGCATAGCATGCTTCCTATCCATCTTAGCATCAGATACCGGCCCTTGTATACATCACAACACCATTGTGCTCAACACCCTTGCACGGGTATGCTAGCCCTCACGCTTTGACACCAACAAGCATCAAGTTGATCCAGAAGAGCACACACATCTGACCCATACAGCATACATGGAACCTACCTTAGTTGCAATATCACCAATAGTAGTGACCTCTGATGCCCTCCTTGTTAGGATCAACGATCTAGACATGGCACTTCGTCAAGTGCAAGGTAGGGACCGCCAATCCTACCAATTTTGGGACCTCTACAACTTTCTAGAGGCGATACTCCCTTCGAATTTTCATATCTTTGAATTCAAGGAGTATAATGGTAGAGGCTACCCCATATCGCATTTGAAAGCATTTTGCGAAGACCTAGTGTAACATCAAGCTAATGAGAGGCTTTTGATCCACCTACTCCAGATGAGTATGGCAGGGTTAGTGTTCAAGTGGTATACATCCCTTAACATGGCCACTATCAAGACATGTAATGACCTTTCCTAGCCATTCTTAGTGCAGTATTCCTTCAACTTCGACTCAATCCCTAAGCACGAGGATCTTGTCACAACCCGATAGAAGCCCCATGAGTCATTCGAGGAGTATGTTGGCCGTTAGCACGCCCTAACCTTCCAAGTGAAGGATAGGACCTTTGACGAGGAGTCTATCGCGAGCATCATCAAGGCAGTGCAATGAGCAACTGAGGCTCTACTTAGCATTCTACCCATCACATCATTTGCATCTCTGATTTGAGCTGATGCTCATGTGGAAAAATCACTATGAAGTGGGTGTTTTCCCACACTCTCTACATTCACTAGGCAAGCCACCACTTCCAACACTGACTACTCCATGAAGGCAACCATCTCATGTGTCTAGTCTTCTGTAGTGCCTACTATGGTAGAGAGTTAGCTAAACCTAGATTGGCTAGCACTTGCACGTAGCTTCCAATAGACTAGACACACACCCTCCACCATCAAGCCAATACATCACATCACCCCATCTCGGCAAAGACAACATTCGGGGCAAAAACAACCGCACCATGCGTAGAGCGACTACACTCCTCTCGTTGAGCTGCTGAGCATCATTTTCTCCAAGTTGAGTCATCTTTTAGGCTCTTAATCCCTCGTCTGGTACTAAATCGTATTCCTTAGTGGTATGAGATGAGCACATACTACTGTGGATGGATTTTCATGGGGGTGTTGATGTAGAGTTGTCGCAGTGTCCACTCACTTTGATAACTTTTTGTGATCTCCTCATGTCGATTCACTTTTGCCGATTGAGAAGATACCTTCGGGAGATGGGTGGAGTTGTGGTTGTGTGGTTCTCGGTTCATTGGGTCGATGGCGGGGTGCTGCCCAGCAACATCCTCGTGCGTATGTAGTATTCTTCCCTTCAAAAAAAATAATAAAAGAAAATTTGGATTAGCTTTAAGTGTAGTAAATGAAACCAGAAAAGAAATAAACAACATGAATAGAGAAATCTAATATTAACTAGGGGTTGTCCCCGCATACATATGTCATGAGCAATTATGTATGCAATGTTTATATGAAATAAATGAAAGAAAAAGAGGAAGATACTCTCCCCATCCTCATACACTATGGAGTGGATGAGGAAGTAGAGGCCGATTTACGGAGCTCTAGAGGTGCACTTTGGCTGTAGGAGGCTAGATCTCTAGTGGATCTAAGGTTTTAGGGACTTGGACGTGGAGGAGGAGCTATGATTCTCTCTCTCTCTCACATATTTCTCTCCTAGGGTTTGCAAAGTTGCTCCTTAGGGTTTTGAAGTGCCCCTTGGGTTGAAACATTAAGGGGTCTATTTATAGTGTTTAAGGGCTCTAAGTCTCGTCATTGATGAGTGGGAGATCAATGGCAAGGATTAAAATAGAAAATATGGCAAAAAAAACTTTATTAGATAATCGTTGCTAGTGGGACAAGTGACAAAATCTTTGAGTCGCCACAAGTAGAGGCGATGAGACAAAAGATCTTAGATTCAGCGCACATGGTGAATCAGTAGTTGAATGGCAAGAAATTTGCCACGTTAGCTAATTGCTGGTTTATGTGGCAACGAGCTACTAAGAAGGCATAATTTTGAAAATTAAGATCATAAAATAACCATTACGAATATTTTATCAAATATTGACCAAAAGAATTCTAAAAAATCATACTCATAATTGAAAGATATTTTAAATTAATTTCCAAATTCAAAATCCACTTAAAATGTTACGTAAATTGGATTTGAAAATCAAATCTTTATTAATTACAAGAAAACTCTAATAAAATCAATGATGTATTTGATTTAAATTAGATTGACAATCATTTGGATATTTTTGATTTTATCTTTACTTTTTAGCATTATCATGAATTAAATATAAGCTGTAATGTTAAAATGTGATAACTTATCACAAAATCTCAATTTTGGTAAAAATAATGATAAGTGATCTTTATTATCAAGTAATCCTAATTTCAAATAATTTTCTAGAATTACTTGGCATTTATAATGATTTATATCATATGCATAGATATTTAAATATTAGAAAATTATTGCAATTATAATAATTATGGAAAAAATCATATTAACATTTATAAATATACCAAATATTATATTAAAACCTAGGATGTCGAAATATGTGGAGAAAGAGGTCTAGGATTCTCGTCGCTTGTTCATGTGGCAACGAGACTCATTGCCTCCTAAAGTGGCTACTAGTCTCGTTATCTCTCAATATGGCGACTAGACTTGTTGCCACTCAACGTGGCAACTAGACTCGTCACCTCTCAACATGGAAACTAGTCTTGTCACCTCTCAATATGGTAACATCTTGATCATTTTGCATTATACCCCCTGTCTTTTATCTTAATCTGCAAAGATGCATTAAAAACCAAAAAAACACAGAAATTCCATGGAAAAATCAAGAAGAAGGTTAGAGTTCCTTAGCCATGTGATCTAGGGTGCCTTAATGGTTCCTATCCCTAAGTGAACTTTGAGAAATGTGGAAATGGGATATCTATAGATGCCCCTCATTAGGGTTGATCTTGGGACAAGATTAGCTCTAAGGTAAAAAGGATATCCCCATTGAGCATTTCTTGAAATAGAGAGCTTACTCTCAAACGATTCGCCACGGATTCCAAAAAGCCTACACCTATTTGTTTCGAGACATGGTCGCACGTCGAAAAGGTGAGAAGGTGAACAAACTTGATTTCGAAACATGATCGCATAGCCAAGTGGTTCGATTAAACGAAAGATGCCATCATATTGAAGGCTCAAGCATGGAGGAGTCAAGCCGATGTTTTGTGTCACAACCACTATCGTGACCTATCAACCATGTGGAATGACTCTTCAATGAGGCAGAACTAAGATGATCGTCGGAAAATTACTCGATCGTCGGTCAAAAAGAAATGGTAATTAAAAGATGTTGTCATATTAAAGGCTTAGGCATGGAGGAGTAAAGCCGGGGCTATATGTCGTAGCCAATGTCGAGACCTATCAATCATGTAGAGTGATACTTCAACAAGACAGAACTAAGGTGACCGTGGAGAAATTACCCGATCACTGGTCAAAAAAAAGAAAGAAAACTAAATGCTGATAAATGCTTGTGGCTTCTTATTTGAGAGTTGGCTCTGATTGGAATATTGAATTGGATAGGTTGGGACTTGAATAAGGCTTCTAGGGGATCACAACTTCTAAGGGTTTCTAACACACTTGAAGAACATTGCTTCGTCAGTGCTCCACTTCCAATGCATGAGTCCTAAATGCATAGATGCATGATTAAAGCAAACAATAATGCAAATACATGGTCAACATTCAATATGCAATTAATGGTCCATATGGTAGGTTAGGTAGGTGGGGTACAGGTGGTCCCTCACTATATAGACGTATGCAAGATGTGTGAATGCAATTCGTTGTGGTTAAGTGTTTTCCATCTTTGAGCATGACCAGTACTTTCAGGAAAGGACTATCATCCAACAACTTGACTTGGTAAGTAAAGGAGTTCTATGAATAAAGAACTAGGTGAGGGAGTGAACCTTTCCTTTGCCAAACCGAGGTTTTGCCTCTTAGTCAGAGTTGTGTGTCTTCGTACACGGTTGGGACTCCAACGGTGGGTGTCTATTCTCGATGGGACTTTGTATACTATCATGGTGGGACTTGATGAAGCCTCACCATGGGGCATGATGTACTAACACGTGGTGGAGGGATGGAACCTGAACACTTAATAAACATGTTAGTAATCAAAAAGGGTGTACCTTTCCCTACCTTGAAAAGGTTGGCTAAGTTGCCTAGGAAAAGTACTGTAATGCTATCCATTACTCTCCTGTACTTAAGATTAGGTGGAGGGAATTATTCTTGGCCTTGGCTGAGAGATGGAAGACCAGAGCCTAGTGGACACCGATGGTGAGTCATCCGTGGATGCTCTACTGATCATTGCAAGGCAATGTCTTTGTGGGGCAAAACACACCCAAGCAGTGAAGGCATGCTTGATTAGGAAGTTTAACTCCAAAACCTGGTGGATTGACAGTTGCATCACTAGCCAAACTAGTTCTAATTTGCTTACTTACTATGTTTTTACTTATAGGTAAGGTGGATAGCATTGCTTATTATGTCTTTTTGCTTTTTTTTATTTTAATGATTTTTTGATTTTTTTGAAATTATTTTTGGGTTTTTGAATTTTCTAATTCTTTTTGGGTTTTTAAAATTTTCTATTTTTTTTTTTGGTTTTTGAATTTTCTTTTTTTTTTATTGATGATTGATGATGAGTGCAGTCACAACCCTCTTACTTATGCATTTACCATTGCAACCTTGTATTATCTAAGGTGAGAGAGTGGTTCCTTTCATCATGCTTTAGCCTTTTGAGGACTTACGACTTCGTGCTAACCATAGTTGATCATTATCTCCATTATTTACTTGGTCCACGAACTTCTAGTGTTTTCCTACCCCTTTCTTGTTTGTGTGGAAGAGTGGAGGAGACTTAAGTTCAACATGGTCTTAGCATTGGTTATAGCTTTCGTGCTGCTCACCGGTGGTTGGCCCTAATGCGCTTATAGCTTACCTAGGGATTTTTGGCATTCATTTTTCTTTTTTTATCTTTTTCTTTTGGGGTTACCCTCTCAAGTTATTTTTCTATAGATGCCATCCCATCACTGCCTTCTCGAACTTATGCTATGACGACACATCTACTTATTCTTTAGTTGTCTCACCTTCGTTTTGATTACCCACCCATCACTACCTTCTTGAACTTATGCTATGACGACGTACCTGACTTTTCATGCACTCCCCTCTTTTAGGTGCTTTCTAAGTCATTTGGTTTTGATTTACTCTTCCATCATTGCCTTCTCAGACTTATGCTAGGAGGCCACACAATATAGGGTGAGCGACTTTTGTGATATGCCTAAGCTTTGAGCCTGCTTTGATCTTATCTCCTAGTGCAGGTGTATGTGTAGGTAGAACAAGCCTTGGGTCACCCCAGTCGCTCAGCTTCCTTTCTTTGTAGGAGACAATTTTCCTCCTTAGCTAGTACTAGGTCTTAGTTCCTCTTTAGGCTTTCAACATGGTGATTGAAGGGTGTACATCTAGAGTACATGTAACTTCCACGGATCTAAAGAGATCTTCAGGTCATCCTACCCATTGAGTAGATCTTCCCTAACTGTTATAGACTCTGCTTAGGAAAACCATAGATAATACTTTTGTAATTTTTCTTAACGGATCAATTGGTCAGGTGTGTGACTTACACTCATCAATCTTAATTATTGTTTTTTATTTCTGCTATCCTAGCACTCAAAATAACATAGTCAAATAAGAGGAAATGTTCAAGTAAAAGGACAATTAAATGTCTTATTTACATGTTTTTGACATGTATATTGACATTGCCCCTAGTCGGGCTCGGTCATGTTCCTTATTTCCCTCCCCAGATGGAGGGATATACCTATGGGACAGCTATAGGAGCCTTCCCTTGGCATTGAAGCTACAAGTAGTGGTGGCACATCATGGCATTTTTCCTTTGGCTTGCACCTAGTCTTCGCCTTGTCAGGGTCACGGTTGGACTCAACTTGGGTCGATTGCTCTTGCGATGTGCCCTTGGTGGCTTGGTGTCTCTATGTTGAGGATTCTGTAAAGCTTCTATTGTGGTCTCCTTGACTGGTGTATTTGTAGGTGCTGCTGGTGGGCTCATTTATTTTTGCTAGATCTGGTGGCTCGGGAGGAGTCTTTTCTCTAGCACGAACTACTTGTAGGTGCTGGCAGAGAGTTTTCAATGTACGAGCCATGTGTAGTGAGTACAGTTGCTAGTAGTGAGCATTGACTGTAGTCTCTAGGTCATACCAGTCCATGTCACTGTACTCATCATAGACTGGCAGCACATCCTCAAGGCCATTTGTTCTAGTAGGCTTGTCATGCGTTGGAGGAGGTCCTTGGTTGATGTAGGCCATGATGTCTTCGATCAACATTTCTTAGACAAACTGATTGTCCAACATGTTGTCGTCCTTGTTGTCATACTCATCATAGATGGGCATGTCTTCCCAGGGTTCATTAGATGCATCGAGGCCCTCCTCTTCTTCGACTGGTGGCTCCAGATCTGGCTCTTTTTGCACGCATTCGACGTTCACCAGCTCAGGCATCATTAGCACGTCTTCATCGTCCTTCGTGTGGATAGCTAAATAGTTAGGCAATGGATATCCATTCCTTTCCAGTATTTTGAAAGCATGGTTGAGTGGCACAGGGTGTGGCTCTTGGTCTTGCCCATCAGCATTGTGATAGCTTCGTGGTGGAGGGACGGCATGGTAGCCTTTCTAATTCTATTGTTGCCCTTGTTGTTGCCTCTGTTGTTGCCCCTGATGGGCGTACACTTGGTAGCCCAGAGGTGGCTGATGTTGATATCGCTGTGGTTGTGGTGATGGGTATTGCCCCAGGTTCAACTCTTGGTGTTGTGTCGACGACCTATGGCACTGGACCAGCTGCTCTCAGAACTGGACGGGCTGGACAAGCTACCTTGTGGTTGAACAAGCTGACCCTAATATTGCTCTTGTTGTATCAAGACTTGAGGCATGTCGCTTGTTACCCCCTCGAGTGTGTAGTCAGAGGTTTCGTTCTTGCCTTTTCTTCCATACTCCAGGAATGACAGGTTCCTTTTATTGTGAAGGACCCTAGTAGCTCTATCATATAATTGGGAGTATATGTGGAAGTCGCCCATTAGCAGGCCTGCCCTTAGTGTTCAAGTTGTGTTTCGAGCGATGACTTTGACAGCTTGTTCCTTAGGGATACGACATTCTGAACAGGCAGCCATATCCCTCCATTTGCTAGCATAGGTAGCAAAGTCTTCATCTAGCCTCATCTTTTCAGTAAGGAGGTCCACAATGATGGGCTTGTGCTAAATATGGTAGATGTATTGCTGTAGGAAATTACCCAGCACAATCTTGACTTCATTGAGGTCGTATGCTGTGAGCATGTTGAACCACCTTAGTGCTTCTTCCTCCAAGCTTTTGAAGAAGAGATAAACCGTAAGCCCATTATCGTGTTGATGAGGCAAGGCATCCATAGTGAATGTGGCAAGATGACTTCTTGGATCGCCTATCCCATCATACTTTGGTGTCTTGTGTAGCTTAAATCTCTATGGCAGAATAAATGGTGGGCATTTTGAGGTATCAGAGCTGACTAGTGCTCTTGATGTGACGCTTGATTCTACCAGCGCATCTAATATCATCTTCTTGATGTCTGCCCCTAGAGTGACTGACTGCCCCTAGCCCTAGTTCCCTTGTTGGAACTGCTGCTATAGAGGGGTACTATACTGAGGAGAGAAGAAGGGTTGAGCTAGTGTATTGAATGGGGTTTCCCTAGGGGATGATGGGAGTGACAGTGTGATGGGGATTGGGCAGAAGAAGGATAGCCTAGTGTAGCTGGAGATTGTGTTATAAGGCCATGAATAGGGAAATTAATAATTTGGCTTAGGGGTATTGTGCATGTATTTTCCATAAGTGGTGTGGCTATTGGGCCCTGGCGATATGAGGAGAAGGTCCATGGGCATTTGAATGAGGAGTGTAATGAGCCATGTGCTGACGGGCTTGATGGGTTGTCCCTTGAGAGAAGGTATGTGAATGGAATGACAAAGGGGTGCTATGCGGTTGACAATAGTTCATCCCTACTCCACTTTTCTCAGCATACTGGATTGCATATGTGCTCGAGGTGTTGAGGCTGTACTGGCCCATTGGACTGTTTGCTTGGCCCATGCTTGACACGTCGGAGTAGTTGGTGTGAGAATAGTATGCTTCCAACATGCTTGATTGGTCTTCTCTTGTTGGTCTCTTCTCAAGGGATTGTTACAAGCTATTGACTATAGTAGGAAGAGATTACAAACTCTATGTGACACTATTTTAAACCTATTACAAGCTTTCTAGAAAAAAGAGAAAATCACAACTTTAATGCAATCGAAATACAAAAAAATGTTTACAACTATGTTTAATAAAAAAAATGCAAACCTAGGACACTATTTGAAGATACTTGTAACCTATTATTGCATGTAAGGAAACACCACCTTGAAGTTAAGGCAAACAATATGTGTCTACCTGTTGTCGGTGATAGAAGCAGTGTCAGAATTCATCATCATTAAGAGAGGTGACAGACAGTTGCGTTGCTCGGACAGGTGGCAAAGTTGCCTATCTGTTCCAAATGCCAAGGTCTATCTTAGACAGAAGGCATGCCAAATAAGTCTAATTAATCAAAGAAGTTTCAGACACAACATGAGTTTTACTTGTTAAAGTGGTTAATTAATAACTTAATTAAACATACATTCTCTCCACTTGTTGGGTTCCTATGGCATGGGGGTAAAGGTTTTTTTTTTTTCTCTGGTAAACTAGGGTTACACGCAGTGGGCTTCTTAACTTGTAGGGTACCACTCTTGGACCTCTAATAGGCCTTACAAAGAGAGCCTAGGCTGTGGGCTTGTCTCTTTATAGAGGGGCCCATAACCTAGGATACTATCCTTAAGGTCACTTCTTAACAAACCATAAAAGCAGAAAATAAACAAGAAACAATAAAGTATGAAGCCTCTACCAAGGTTTATTATTGACTCAAGGAGAAGAGCGGAGTCAAAATAATGCCTTAGAACACCTTATGTTATCAATCTACTAATAGTAACTGAATAGGACATCGAAGAGCGACTTGCACTGGTCTGATTCACCCAATTTGATTGTCCTTAACTAGAAAGGAATTTTTCTTATGGAACTTCTAACTTTATTGTAAAACATATAGTTTCCACCCTAATGGTGGACGGAATACAAACCTAAAAACCGTTAAAAAACTAAAAAGATGGTGGACAGGATATTATTTGTTTTTATTTTGCTACTGCAGGCTGAGAAAAATAACATAAATAGGAAAAAAACAGAAAACCTGTAGAGGAGATAGTCTGTAATTTGCGTCGCCTATGAGACAAGCACTGATATGAGTTGCCCCTTTAGAAGGCGGTGAGACTCAGTGCCTTAGAAACTGGTGGCGTAAATTACAGAACAATTATTTTCTAAAAGAAAGAAAAAAACAAACTAAGGGGCCTAGTCATCGTGATAACCTACATGCACGACTCCCAAACCTAAAATTGTTCCTAAATCTAAAAATAAATGAAGAATAAAAGAGAGGAATGGGAGGAATGACTTACAAGGCACAAAGGGTTGGCTCAAACAAGTCCCACCGTGATAACCAGTTTTTTGTGGGTGGATTTTTGACGGGGTGTTGATGTAGAGCTGTCGCGGTGTCCACTCGCTTTGATAACACTTTGTTAACGTCACTTGTCGGTTTGCTTTCGTCAGTTGACAAGTTACCTTCAAAAGATGGGTGGAGTTGTGGTTGTGTGATTTCTCAGCTCATATGGTTGGCAGCACGATGTTGTCCAGCGACGTCCTCGTGCGTATGTAGTATTCTTTCCTTCAAAACAAATAACAAAAGAAAATCTAGATTAGCTTTAAGTGTACTAAATGAAACTAAAAAAGAAATAAACAACATGAATAGAGAAATCTAATACTAACCAGGGGTTGTCCCCGCATGCATATGCCATGAGCAATTATGTATGCAATGTTTATATGAAAGAAATGAAAGAAAAAGAGGAAGATACTCCCTTCACCTTAGTACACTTTGGAGTGGATGAGGAAGTGGAGGCTGATTTAGGGAGCTCCGAAGGTACACTTTTGGCTATAAGAGGCTAGATCTCTAGTGGATCTGAGCTTCTAGGGGCTTGGACATGGAGGAGGAGCTACGATTCTATCTCTCTCACATAGATTTCTGTCCTAGGGTTTTCAAAGTGGCTTCCTAGGGTTTTGTAGTGCCTCCTCTTGGGTAGAAGCCCTAGTGGGTCTATTTATAGAGTTTAAGGGCTCTAGATCTCGTCATTGATGAGTGGGAGATCAAAGGCTAGGATTAAAATCGAAAATATGGCAAAAAATCATTTATTAGATCTCGTTGCCAATTGGACAGGCGACAAAATCTCTGAGTCACCACACGTAGAGGAGACAAGAAAGAAGATCTCAGATTCAACACACATGGTGAATCAGTAGCTGAATGGCAAGAAATATGCCACGTTAGCTAATTGCTGGTTTATGTTGCAATGAGCTACTTAAAAGGCATAATATTGAAAATTAAGATCATAAAATATCCATTACGAATATATTATCAAATATTGACCAAATCAATCCTAAAAAATCATACTCGTAATTGAAAGATATTCTAAATTAATTTCCTAATTCATAATCCACTTAAAATGTTAAGTAAATTGGATTTGAAAATCAAATCTTTAGTTATTACAAGAAAACTCAATTAAAATCAATGATGTATTTGATTTAAAATAGATTGACAATCATTTGGATATTTTCAATTTTATCTTTATTTTTTTAGCATTATCATGAATTAAATATAAGCTGTAACGTTAAAATATGATAACTTATCATAAAATCTCACTTTTGGTAAAAATAAAGATATAATTATCAAGTCATCCAAATATCAAATAATTTTCTAGAATTACTTGGCATTTATTATGATTTATATCATATGCATACATATTTAAATATTAGAAAATTATAGAAATTATAATAATTATGAAAAAAATCATAATAACATTTATAAATATCCCGAATATTATATTAAAACCTAGGATGACAAAATATGTGGAGAAAGAGGCAACTAGGCTTGTTGCCTCCTAAAGTGGCAACTAGGCTTGTTGCCTCTTAATATGGCGACTAGACTCGTTGCCTCTCAACGTGGTGACTAGACTCATCGCCTTTCAACGTGGCAACTAGTCTTGTAGCCTCTCAAGTTGGTAACTTCTTGATCTTTTTGCATTATACCCCCTGTCTTTTATCTTAATCTATAGAGATGCATTAAAAACAAGAAAAAATACAAAAAATCCATGGAAAAATCTAGAAGATGGTTAGAGCACCTTAGCCATGAGATCTAGGGTGCCTCAAGGGTTGCTATCCTAAGCAAACTTTGAGAAATGTGAAAATGGGATATCTACAACTGCTACTTTAAATGTTGTGTCGGTCGTTTGATTGATAGCTGCATCACTTTGTGGGATGCTGTTCAGAACCTAATTGATTGGAAGATCATCAACATTACCTTACAAGACGCAAAGCACATGCCTGCACTTGCATCGGCGCGCCTGGACCAACCTAACACATCCTCACTTGAGTTTTTAGGCTCTAAGGATGTTGTAGGCTTTGAGGTCTTCTTCCTTTCCCGTATCTCTTCTGATTCCATCCCTTCCCTAATGAATCATGTCGATCTCATTAGTCTATTTCCCTCTTTTGTTCCATTCTTCTTGTGGGAGCTTGGCTTAGAGTTTTCCTGCCAGTTGTGCACCAACTTGTTCTTGCGAGCGTAAGAACTTCGAAGCCTAATAGCAGACACAACCTGGCAGTCATAACAATCCCACTAGTCTATATAGCGCCAGCCATCTCAGCAATCCCAGTGGCACTACCAGAACAGCTACTGACCCTAGCAGCACGATCATCAGTAATAAAGCAGGGACTAGTGAGGACCATGATCGTATCCTTTTACTGTTTCTCTATTGTTTCTTCATTTGCATCATCATTAATGAAAAACACCAAAAAAAATAAAAAAGCAAAAAATCAAAATTTTTACATAAAAAAACAAAATAATCCATCTTGCATGCTAGTTATCTCCTCGATGATGTAAATCGGAAAGCATGCCTACATAAGGGACGGACCATCCCTCCTCAACTGACACTGCCTAGATGGCTAGGTTTGTGTGGGAGCCACTACCCACTGAAGGCTAGACAAAATGTCAAAAATCCTCAAGTACGATACACTGCAAAGAGGGAGATAAAATGCTAGGTTGATAGAGCGAGTGAGAAAAAAAAGTATACATCCGCATGGGCACAATAGAACAAAGAAGAAATATGGCAAAGACAGAAGTCAACCTAAAAGAAAGAGGCGTGCAGTATAGTTCTACCCCTAGCATACCTTGGAGAGGAGTTGGAGCATGTGCCTATGAAATCCACACCTTCGAGGGACTAGCCCTCCTTGCAACAAAAGCCTCCAACCCAAACCCGGTGCCTATTACCTCCAAGTCAAGGATAAAGTGAACCCATGCATCTATAAGAGAGAAAAAATATTGAGGATAATAAAAAAGCAGGTGCAAGACCCCAAAGAGTTTGGCATCGAGCCTAATCCATCACACCACCCAATACAGTGAGCTTAAGTGCCACCACTCACCCAACAAGAGCCACTCATAGCTTGTGAATCTCTATAGGGTCTATTGAGATGATGGTGTCCTCCTACTGTTCAGTAGGCATAAAGCTTTCTAGCCTAACTAAGGGAAAAACAAGCAATAATAAAAACCACATCTAATCAATAAAGCATACTTACTTGCCAAAACAATAAAAGCATCTCTGATCAATCAACCTACTTGGTTGCCATATTGAAATCCACCCCTAATAATCATTGTCATAACCAGTCAACTTGCTTGTTTGAGCCTCTCTACTTGCATATGCATCACCTTGTAGGTCTTCATTGAGTGACGTCAACTAGGGGCATTTCAATTGCTTTCAAGTCAAAGCACGCATACAACAAGAGCACTTGTTAGTGAATAGGCTACACAGATTTACAAAATCAATAGCATGGTAGCAATCTAACCCATGAGTTCTGCAAACTCTATAGGGGAATGCTCGACGATAGCACAACTAAGTATAGAATAGCAAGAACACAACAACTGAACAAGTAGAAGAGCAATACAGAGTCTAGACGTGTCGGTCAGTAGCAGGTTGTAAGTCGATCCCAAGCCCAGACTAGTTCAACACAACTCCTCCTACCTTCTGAGCCTAAATCAGAATCGCAATTGAACATGCATGCCTTCGATTAATCTAGCTAGCAAGTATTGTCATTTGCCTTATGTTGTAAATATGTCTTGAATTATGTCTTTGTTTCAGGGTTAGTTTGGTCATTTGACCATTTAGGTGCCCTTGTATTTAAGTAGGCTAAGGCACAGATTATGTAACCTCTTTTGTCATTCGTGTAACCCTATTTTAGACTCCAATTGAATAGAGAGAACTCCTCCCTCTT
>JAMKQA010122458.1:0-17405 GCA_024699735.1 Posidonia australis | reverse complement strand
TTTATGATTCAGAATTTTGTATTAAATCCATATAATGTATTTCACTATGATACATGTTTAAAAAGTTGATCTAAACAGTCTTTAAATGTAAATTATCACGTACTTTAACTTATTCTAAAGTTTCAAAGTAAAATTCAAAGTTTTTTTATTATTTCCATGAACTTCCGTAAATTTACCGTATTTCCACCGACATTTCCACCGATGTCCGACATGTTTCCTATTTTTGTCGAACCGAAGTTCGATACGAAATCGATGTTTGGAACCATGGTTATAGTAGAACTAAGGGTGTGGGTCCCCAACGTGGGTTAGTCATGTGTCCCTGGACAATGGGTTTTCAATTGAGGTTTTGGTGGTACTTTTTGTAGTGTTTTAAAATCGTTTTGAAATGATTTTCAAATGACTTTCTAAAAAGGATTTGGAAAGAATTGCATAAGATTTGCAAAGGTTTTGAATAAGATTTTTTATGGTGATTGAGAGACTGAGAGGCTCAAACATGTGACTGTGACCAGGGATGATTGATATCGTAGCATAGTCGAAAGTTAGTTGTCGTGGATGAGGTTTGTGTGATTTTTCTATAGTTTATGAGGAACCAAGAGGGTCGTCTGATCATACTGATGGATTAGAGACAATTGATCTCTTTAGAAGGTTAGGTGTGAGTTTGAAGATGAGGTTCCGTGGTTTTAGAGAACTATAAGACCTTGGGTGAAGATTTGCAGATCAAAAGATCAAGAATGAGGTTTGGGACTAAGAGACTGAACAATTTGGCTCTAGGGATGAGTGATATTTTTGGTGGGTCAATAGCTAAAGGAGTAGGTTGATGCCTTAGGGAGTTGTATTGTTGGAATCTGGAAGTAAAAACATCACCTAAGTGGTCAAGTATAATAATCTCAAGGGTGTCGAGAGAGCGAACTTTGTGTGTGTAGTCCTTGTGTAGACAAGTTAAGGGTTCTTAGAGTATGAATTCAGGATGGGAGAACCCTTGTACAGGGTGGCTTGTCTATGGTGGCACAATGTACCTTGATAGTTACTTGTGACTAGTATCAATCGCTTAGGCTTGAGTGACTCAACAGGTTTTAGACGGGGTGTATGAGTATGATTTGTGTGGATTTGTGTTGGTTTTGGATTTAATTGATAGAGAGATATCATATCAAGTGTGCATAAATAGATTTCAATATACAATTGTTTTTTGGTTCTAGAAAGGAGGGAAAAAGGATTTTTGAAAAGCATATTTAAAACAATAGGATATTGCATGTATTTGTGATCTTACAGGTTTTAGTTTTGATGTTGCCATCAAGGGCGGTTGTGTTGGTTTGGAAGCTGAGTGTTAGTAGTTTTAGTTCTAATTTGTTGTTTTTAGTAAATGGTAATGTGTGCTTAGTGACTATTAGATGTCATTCAAGAGTATTTTAATAATTTTCTTGTAGTTGCAAATATTGGAATAACAGTTAAGTCTAATACATATAGCAAGAGTCACAAAGCCGTACATCATAGGTCTAGGTAGAGTTAGTGGTTATTTTTCAATTAATTATTTAATTAATTTCTTACATTTGTTTTTGAGTAATTTATTTATTAATAGCTTTAGGAGTATTTGAATTTTGGACTATCACGACTAAGGTCATGACGGAGGTAGTATAAGAGCATTAGATACATTAACGGTTCGTTTAGTAAAGTTTTGGGATAGCTTTTGAGTATATAGTTTTTCACTAAAAACTACAATAGTCCAACAGTTCTATTAAATACTATCAGCTTCTCAAAAGCATGTAGCTTTTAGAGTAGTAATTCTTTTATATTTCCAAAAGTTGTGGTATAATAACTTTTAACCAGAAGTTAATTTCTACATTTGGATTTAGAAGTTAAAATTCTACCAAACGGGCCCTAAGTATATTAGCTTAGAGTATTTGGTCTAGTGATTTCGTAGGACTGTATAACATGAGTCATTCGCAGTTGATTGGTTTTATTTTATGGTTTTGTGATTGCTTATAGAATGTCATTTTAAGGAAAGGGTAAAGGGAAGATTCTGCTTTGGGCTCAAATGCTAGCAACGGGATGTAATAGCAATTAAGGAGCATAGTGCATGCGATCACATAATCCTTCAGGAGAAGTAGCTTTGGAAGGTCTAAAGGTGACCTATGGTTAAATCAAGTCAACTACATGCTTTGACTTTTAAAAGTAGAGATAGGTCTGAAGAGTGTGAGGCTTGGTTCTTGAGGGTGGGAAAGATTCTAGAGAGTATGACATGCTTAGAAGAAAATTAGGTGTGGTTGTCTTCTTTCCTATTAGAGGGTGATGCGATTAGTGATGGAGAGCCACGTGATGCCTAAGGTTCCTTAGCTTTGATTTGTTGATGATTTCATAGGACTTTTGAGATGCTTTCTACGAGAAGTATTTTTTTGACCATGAGAGAGACATGTTGGACAAGGATTTTAGTGGCCTACAGTAGGAAAGCATGTCTGTGGCTAAGTATAAGACTACTTTCTCTTGTTTCAAGCAGGTTGGTCTGACCTTCAACTCAGAAGAGTGCAAGGGCAAGAGGTTTTTAGAAGACTTGCAGTCGAGATTGAAGATAAAGGTTATAGCTTGCTGGTTTCAGACTTTACAGGAGGTAGTGGATATAATATCTCACTTTAAGGATGAGTATAGAAGGTATAAAGAGAGTCAACCAAAGGGAAAGGTCAAGATGTCTACACCACTATTCTTTATCTTCGAGGTGTCGAGCTCTGATAGTTTTGGGAGTTTAGGAAAGAAAAGGAAGGAGCTAGCTAACAATATTGTCTATGGAAGGCATAGTTTTACTAGGAGGGGTAGTGTTGGATTTAGTTAGATAGGATCTAATAGTGGCCCGTAAATGGGGAGAGCTTACTTTCTTTATGGTTTGGTGGGATCTATGGCTATTAGGTGTCTGCATCAATAGCAAGTATTGGTTAATGTGGTATGCTATAATTACGGGAAGTCAATGTCTTGATCCTCTTAAGAGAGCTGAAGATGCACCGTGTCAACCAACTAGAAGACGTGTGTTTATGATTGCTGCTTTAGATGTTGAGTCTTTAAGGGATGTTGTGGAGTATTAGGAACAATAATTGATTGTATTATGTAACTCTTCATCCTTTTGTTATAATTATGTATATCTAGTATTTGTAATTAACAAGAGTTGTTGTTTATGATTGCTGTATATTGTCTCTAGGCTTTTTTCTGGTAGTAGACCAGATGGTTAGAGTGTTATTCAACTTAGGAAGTTTATTTTCCTTTATCTTTAAGTCTTTTGCAGTAGAGTTTGGAGATAAGTTGATTAGGTTGGCTTTCCATCTTAATGTGGACTTTACTGAGGGAGTACAGTCTATTATAGAAGTATCTACAGTCAGTAGGCATTATGTTAGGTGGTATGAGTTTCAATGTTAGCTTGATAATTGTTGAGGTTATAGAGTTATTTTATATTGAGTAATGTAATAGGGTATTGGGATATCCAGTTAAATATCCATTTATCCTTTTCTTTTTTTTTCAAAGCAAAAGGAGGGCAAAGCCCTCAAGTATGTATAATAGCACAGAATTGCGTACAAGATACAAATGCACATAAACACATGGGCCACTAAACAAAACAAGAGAGGCCAGGCACAATCCAGTCCAGAGCAAAAAAAAGCAAAGAGAAAAGTCAAAATAACATGCAGAGCACGGTAAACTAAGTAGAGCACTACCAAAATTCCTAGCTTGGAAACAGGTTAGGCACCAATGAATGAAGGGACACGTGCCCAGAAATCTGCAACTGGAGAAGGCTCAACACATGGGCCCATCCGGCGTTCTACTTTTGAAGTCTTCATAAAAAATTCTGCCATTGCGTTCAGCCCATAAATAGTAAACGGAAACGGTGGCAGCCACCGCATGCAACCTAGGACGTTGCTGGCTGGGAGGCAATTCTAAACACCAAGCAAGCAAGGACGGGAGATCAGTGAAGTGTGGGAAGTTAAATCTGCAAGCCGCCCGACGAAGAACATTCGCAGAGAAGGGGCAATGAAAAAAGATGTGATCAAGATCCTTATACGCACCCTTGCACAAAATGCTTCTTGAAACGATAATCAAACCAAGCTGACGAAGACGATGCTGCGTTTTTAGTCGACGAAGAATGGCTAGCCAAACAACAAAAGCGTGCTTTGGAGTATGACCGTTGAACCACACAGCCATTGTCCAAGGACAGAGTGCAGAGCGCAGCCTGATAGCTTCCTAAGCGGTGGCAGAAGTGAAGCCACGAGCACGGTCAATAGTCCACTCACCAGAGGCTTGATCAATGAGGGAGGCAGCAAGGTCCCTCGCCGACAGGATGTTCCTCCAAGCCCAAGACGACCGGCGCGAGATGGGAACAGTCTAAAAGGAGAAACAAAATAGATACTTGGAGTGAATCCAATTCTCCCATGGGCAGTTGGGCTCATTAGCAATTCGCCAAATCCTTTTAAGCATGGCCACATTGTTAAGGTCTGCCATGTAGCTGATGCCAAGCCCTCCCTCGACGAAAGGTCTGTAGCAAGCATCCCAGGAGACCGTTGGAATTTTCCTGTCCTTTCACAAGAAGTGGAGTGCCACGTGCTTAAGATCAACAATCATGGATGCCGGAAGCTTGAAGGCAGCCATCTAATGAAGGGGGAGCGACGATAGAATAACCCGGATGAGGACGCATTGCCCAGCATAGTTGAGACTGGTCCCCCCCACTAGCGAGTCACTTCTTAACTTTATCAAGCAATGGTCGACAGAGGGCAGTAGAGAGGTGTTTAGAGGTCAAGGGAAGAACATGGTACTTGACTTGAAACGAACCCAGTGGAATCCCAAGCACAGCAGAGAAGTAGATTGGGCACACACGCGAACCACCAAGGAAGACAGAGCTTTTTAACAGGTTGATGTGTAGTCCAGAGCAGGCGGTGAATTGACATAACGTGTCACGGATGCCCCAGACGGAGAGCAAATCGACGCGGGCACAAACAAGAAGGTCATTAGTAAAAAGGATGTGGTGAATCGATTCAGGTCCTCTACGTAGAGGGAAGATGCGTTGCTCCTGGGCAGCAAGCTTGAGCAGACAGGAGAGAGGCACCATAGCGATGACAAACAGATAGGGGGCGATGGGGTACCCCTGTTGAGACCATTGGTGTTGATGAACGGCTTGGAGAGCCTTCCATTGATGTTGACGCGGAAGGTAGACCGGAGCATGGAAAGAACAAGCTTGCATCAGTGTTGACTAAATCCCATGCGACGCATGACGGCGAGTAAGAAGTTCCAGTCAAGAAGGTCAAAGGCTTTGCGAAGGTCGAGCAGAGCGACCATCTTGGGAGAATCCCTGTCTAGATGGAATCCACTAACGATTTCATGGTCAAGAGAAAAGCATTAGAGAGAGAACGGCCGCAAATAAATGCATGTTGCGTAGGGTCAAATAGGGCAGGCAGGAGAGGCTTCAATCGACGCACCAAAAGCCTTGACATAATGCGGTATAAAACATTGCAAAGTGCAATCGGTCGAAAATCATTAAGAGTGAGAGGAGCAGCAATCTTGGGGATTAGCTTGAGAGAAGTACAGTTGATTGACTAAAGCGTCCAGCCGGTTCTTATGAAGTCATTGACGACAACCAAAAGATCATGCTTGACTATATCCCACGCAACCTTGAAGAAGTGGACATTGAAACCGTCCAGTCTCAGGGCTCGGTTGCAATCCATGGACCAAATGGTGAGTTTGAGTTCCTCCAAGGTGGCCTTAGCAACAAGAAGGGCGTTGGCATTCTCAGGGACGGAGGGCAACTCCATCTCAGGGATTGGACCTCGAACAATCGACGATCCTAGGAGAGCAGAGAAGTATCAGCGAGCTTCTGTCAGTATGATGCCAGGTCCTGAATGGTCCTCTTATCAACAGATAGAGATCTGATTGCGGGCATGCCGAAGGAGAATCGAGCGGTGGAAGAAGGAGTTGGAGTCGCCTACCACCAACCACTGGATCCTAGATTGCTGTCGGAGGACCAATTCTTCATGAGCAAGGGCATCCCAAAGTTTGATATGCAACTCATGTTCCAGAGCATCAGTGGGGTTGGAGCCAATTGACGATGGATCATCATCAAGGCGATGCTTCTGAAGGTCCCTTAATTCAGCAGACAACCGTTCTATAGCTTTTGAGGCATTACCAAATTCATCCTTGGCCCATCATGACAAACGTCGTCTCACTTCAGTAAGTTTTGCACACAATCGGAAAGGAGTGCCAGTGGTGCTCAACTGCCAACCGCGCTTGACCACATCCAGGAAGCCAGGATGCGTCGCCCAATGATTGTAAAACTTGAAGCTGGGAGAAGGCTTAAGGACACGCCTACCAATCACAATCTCCAGTAGATAGTGGTCAGAGGTAGAACGATCACCAACGATGGTGGCTGAATCAGGGAAACTATCGAGCCAACATTTGGAGACGAAGCACCAGTCTAGTCTGGAACAGACACCCTCTAAGTCCCATCGCCTAAACTAAGTGAACTTGTCGTCGGAGGTAGGGAGCTCTAGAAGGTCTTCCATGTCAATGCAGTTGTTGAAGGCGTCTATCGTCGATTGAACTGGGACACCGGGACCAATGTAATCCTCAATCGATTGAACACAGTTGAAATCACTTATAACCATAGCGTCACCCAGAGCACGTAATCCATTAAGTTCCGCCCAGAGAGGACGCCGTTCACAGGGGCGATTGTGGGCGTAAACAATAGGTAGCTGGAAGGACGAATTGGGGTGGTTAACAACAAAGCTCATACACTATGCGGAGGATTGGACACAGTTCAGTGGAGCTCTATCTTGGGACAAAACAAGGATACACCCACCAAGAGCATCAACCAGGTTGTGGGCAAAACTAGACCCAGGCCAAACGACAGTAGCAAATTTTCGAGTGGCATTTTCCATTCGGAGCTTGTGCTCCACCAAGCAAATGACATCGTAGCCACCTTTACGGATTTTCTCCCTAAGCATAGTGCGACGGTCGGGAGAGTTTGCATCGCACACATTCCAGAAAGGGAGTTTCATTGGGGTGGAGGGAGGTCAAGGGGACCTTCTCAACCAACACTCCATTGACCAAATCTGTCGGCCACTTGAAGGACGTCTCCAGTTCACCACCAGAGAAGTAGTCGTCGTTCGGATCATTACCAGACAGGGAACCCAGCTCCACAAAACGGTTGCCGGAGGGGCCACTAGAGGCCGCAGCCTTGCAGGACATCCGGGTTTGGGTGGAAACCTTAGGCCCATCAACAACAGGCCGACTGACAGCAGCTTTAGGGCGCGGCCTGTGGGAGGGGAGGGCACTTGCAACCCCAATGGCAGAAGATTGGTTGGAGAGATGAGCACCCGTCTTCAACCTTTCCGGCGGTAGGAGATCTAGTAAGGGACCATCAGCTGCTACCTCAACCGGAGTGGGGAGGCCCGACGTCTCACCTTGGTCCTGATTCTGAGAGACCTACAAATCAATGTCCGGACCCGAATTAGAAACAGCAGCCTTGCCCTTCAGCTCTGCCGCCGTTTTGGCCATAATGGAGCTCGCAGAATGAGTGAAGGTCGTACAATGATGGTAGGGGGAAGGGCGCCATTCGTAAATCACTAGGACATCCTCCTGCTGTCCAGTCAAGCGATTCCGAGCAGGAATAGAAGAAGGGAAGGAGAAGTCTAGTCCGATTTCAACACAGATACGGGCGTATTCCAGCCGAGAGGCATCAACCGTAGGACCATCTATCATAACAGCTTTGCTCAGAGCACTACCAAGTCGTCCAAGCATGTGAGCAGACTAGTATTGCAGCGGCAAAAGGGGGAAGCGGACCCAAATGGGGACGGTGGTCAGCTGGTCAACTTCAAAGCGGGAGGACGGATCCTATTGCTTGAGAATAAGGGGCTTGTCGACAATGAACCAAGGACCGCCGTCAAGAACACGGCGAAGGTCGTCCGACGAGCTGAACTGAAAGAGGAACAATCCGTGACCCCGAGGCTGGACTTCGAGGGAGCCAGAGAGATACCAAAGCTAGCGAAAATAGCATGGAAGCCCCAGCCCAACTAGGTTAGCATCGATAACAAATCCCATCAGAACATTAGTCCACCGATCTAGAGTGCTTTATACCTCAAAGGGGTCAAATTTAACACCAGGTCGCTCATCCACCACATCAGGCTTGAAAGAAGGCAGCAACTGCACATTCGACGTCTCCGGTGAGATCTGTTTGCGGTGAGTTTTCTCTGCCTAGGAGAGCTTCTCCTACCTAACAGCCGATCGGTGGGAGACGGAGCAGGAAATCGTCCGTTGACGAGAAACACGCTGTTCCTTGCCACAAAGTCCGTCGTGAGCAACAAACTAGGGAAATCCACGGTGGAAGCCATGGCCATTCGGCGGAGGTCGACAACGCGGAGAGCTGCCACCAGCAGTGTGAGAAGGAGCTGGATCATCTTGGTGGTTGTCAGAGCCAACATCATCGTTGGAGGGATGCAGGAAGGAGTTGTCTTCGCCTGAAAGACCAGGCTCAGACTCAGAAGGCACGACAGGGTCAATAGGAGGAGCAGAAGCAATATTCACGCAATCACTCAAGATAGCGGAGGCAGGCCCCTCTACAAGAGTAGTATACTCAGCGGCACTTAATCCGAGGACATGGTGCTTACCAACAGGGCAGGGCCCTACAAAAGAGGAAGCGCCAAAAGATTTCGCAGTCCTGCCAACGACGTTTGAAAAGTCAGCATTACCAATAGTTGCTCCAGACTCCAAGGTACACATAGCGTCAGTCGACGTGGCAGCATGTTTACCACGAAAGTCGTCACGCAAGTAGTCTCGACAAGGCAGCTACCAGACGACATGGAGCTCAACAATCGCTGGAGAATCCATAGGCCTCCGTAGTCCGCCCACGCAGGGTCAGCTACTAGAAGTAAGCCCACCTCGGCAAAGAGAGAAGGCACCCAAGGCATATTGTGGGCAGAACCTCGCCAGAGAAAGCAGGGTTGACAGGAGGGAGCAACTGGAGCACCTGGATCGGCAACCCCCCCTCCTTCAGAAGAGTTGGGCCAATAACGAGGGTACCCCAGGCGACCTGAATCAGTCTGGAGAATGGCTAACGAAACACCAGATTAGAACAGAACAGAACCTCCGCCGCGACAGAGCAGGTCCTCGGAGAGGTCACTTCCAGGAGTAGCCCACCGGAGAACAAGAGTCAAGGAGCGGTAGGAACACCCAAGTCGACAGCCCCCCCTTCAGAAGGGTTGGGTCGACAACCAGGGATCCCCAAGCAACCTGAGGACCAAAGAGGCCAGCCAAAGCGGAGGAGCAGACCAGCCTACGACCAAAACCTCCACCACGACGAAGCTCTAGAAGGCAAAACCAAGCAGGGAGAACCACACAGCAGAGTAGAGCAGAGCGGGCAGGGATAGAGCAAGTGTCGGCACCGGAGGGCTGCTGCGCAGCAGCCACCTGCACACTCTCACCTGCCTAAGTTTACAATGTTATCCATTTATCCTTATCCTATATATATGTATCTTGCTACCTTAATATCAACATAGAGATTATCTTTTCCTTTCTTTACTTAACTCATGACTTGGATATGGCTGCTGTAATTGTTGCATTAAAGATTTAGTGACACTACTTGTATGGAGAACGATTTGAGGTCACAAGAATTTGAAGTATATTTTCACTTAGAGGGATCTCAACTTGAGATAATGAAAATGGGTGAAATACCTTAAAGATTATAATTTTAGTTTATCCTATCACTTAGGAAAAGTCAACATGATTGTTGATGCGTTAAGTCGACGTACCTGGTCAGTCTGATGGTTAAGGAATGACATTTGTTGGAATGTTTGGTTGACTGTAGATTAAAAAGGCAGTCTTAGAAATCTATTAGTGCTTGGGTGGCTAATTTGTCTATCTACCCTAGATTGGTGGAGATAATTGTTAATGCTCAGCAGTTGGACACATTTGTACAAGAGATTTAGGGAAAGTTGAAGGTGGAAGAGGTATCCCACTTTTCTGTTGGTGTTGATGATTGGTTAACGTATGATCTACGCTTACATTTGCCTTGAGAAAAAGGATGTAAGGCAGAGATTTTAAAATGAAGTTCATTGATTCAAGTACACTATTTATTCAGGGAGCACCAAAATGTACAAAGACCTTAAGAGGATGTGGTTAGATGTGTGACTTATTGGATGGTCAAGGTCAAGCATCAGAAGTCTAGAGGGACTTTATAGTGTCTGGATATTCCAGTGTGGAAATAGGAGTATGTCATCATGGACTTTATGATGGGATTATGTAGGATTCGAAGAAAGAATGATACAGTGTGGGTAATTATAGACTGACTTATGAAGTCAGCTCATTTCTTGGCTATGTGGGTGAATCTTTTTTTGTTGTAGTTGGCAAAGTTGTATGTGTTTGAGATCGTCTATCTACATGGGGTTCCTATATCGATTGTGTTTGATAGAGATATTTGATTTACATCGATATTTTGGAGAGTTTTACAAGAAGTGTTTAACGTTATGTTGAATTTTAGCATTACTTTCCATCCCTAATAAGATGAATAGATTGAGAGGACTACCTAAACGTTGAAAGACATGTTAAGAGTTTGTACTTTGGATCTGAAGGGTTGGGAGGACCACTTGCCACTGATCGAATTCGCTTACAATAATAGCTATCATTTAATCATTAGGATGGTCCATATGAAGTTTTGTATAGGACCTTATGTAGGTCGCTTGTTTGTTGGAGTGAGGTAGGTAACTGTTAACTTCTTGGTCTAGAGATTTTGCAGTAATATTCGGACAGGGTGGATTTGATTTGTAAGAGATTAGTGATTGCGCAAAGCTGGTAAAAGAACTATGTAGATAGGAGGTGAAAACCTTTAGAGTTCAAAGTGGGAGACTTTGCATTCTTTGAACGTATCACCAATTAAGGAAGTAATGAGATGTGATAAGAAAAGAAAGTTAAACCCTCACTATATTAGGCCATATTGAATATCTAAGAGGGTTGGTGAAGTCATCTACAAGTTAGAGTTCCTTTAGACTTATCAGGTGTGTATAACGTATTTCATGTGTCTATATTAAGAAAGTGTTTGACTTATGCATCTTAGGTGATATCAGTTCAGCTAGAAGAACTGTAAGAGGACCTATCTATGGTGGAGGATGTTGTCTATATTCTTGACAGAAAGAAGTGAGTCCTAAGGAACAAGATGGTTCTGTTTGTTCTAGTCAATGGTAGTGTCATGGCTTAGAGGAAGCCACTTGGGAGAATGAGGTGGACGTCCATTTACCATACTTTTACCTATTCGGCTCAAGATGTAATTTCACATGGGGGCAAAATTCTTTTAAAGAAAGTAGATGTAACACCTAAGGACTTCATGGGGTAGGTGGATTGTCGGTGTGGATTCTCAACGTGTTTTAGTAGTCTATAACATTATATGTTGTAAGTTATTGTTTTGGGTTTTAGCTTTCACTTGGTTGTGTTTTTGGTAATCGTATAGTGAGTCTTGTTGAGTGGATTGGTGTTTAATAATCTTTAAATGTAATATTCTTTTTACGTAATTAAAGTGAACTTTGTGGATGCTTTCTCCTTTGGATTTCCTATTCAACATATTATGCCCTGTGATTTTGCTTTAGCATATTGTATCGTGGTTCTTCTTTGGTGTTACGTTGTGTTTATGTTTGGCGTGGTATGCCTCGTAAGTGTGTGGAACACAAGGTAGATAAACACCATGTAGTTGTTCATGAACAATGTCGCACACGAGACTTTATAAAAAGGGAAAGAGGGGTGGTGTCTGAGACACGGACTGTCAAGAGAGAAGAGATTAAGAGGAGGAATCTAGGGGGAGAGAGAGACAGTTAGAGAGGGAGTGATCGGAGAGGAAAATGGGAGTTTAGTGAGGGTTCATGCATTGAGGTGGACTGCAAGTTGCTATATGAGCCACCATCACCATTGTCTATGTTGAACGCCACTGTTGCCACTACGGCGTTGTTGTTGTGGCTATTATATGTCGATAAGATAGGACTTTGGTTGGAGGAGGGTGCTTGCTACTATTACCGTGTGGGTCGAGGACATAATGTCTGTGAAAGCTGCATGCCCTACTCGAAGATCTACTTATCCAGTTAATTTAATGCTTGTTTATTGTGATTGTGTTTTGGAATTTCACGTGAGAATCCAGTGCTTTGGGATTCTAGGTGGGAATTCAATGTTGGCGGCTATTGATTGCTATACATGTTGGGTTTGCGTGAGAACCCATTTATGATGATTTAAGTAATTTTGGTGCAAGATGTTGATACATTGATTTAGTTTTTGGTTTATTTATGATGGATTTTCTTTTATTCTTTTCTATTTTCTCTCATTGTTTGGGTATGGATTTGCAGCAAATGGGTTTTTGTCTCGGACAATTGATGCCTTGGTTTGTTACTATGTGTTGTAGCAGAACTAGGGGCGTGGGTCCCCAATGTGGGTTAGCCATGTGCCTCTAGATAGTGGATTTTTAGTTGGTGTTTTGATGGTACTTTTGGTAGTGTTTTGCGATTGATTTTGAAATTATTTTCAAATGTTTTTTCAAAAATAATTTTGAAAGAAATGCATAAGATTTGTAAAGACTTTGGAAAAGATTTTTCATAGTTTAAGGGATCAAGAGACTGAAGCATTTGATGGACTAGGGTTGATTTATACCCCTAGTTGATAGTTAGTTGTCGAGAATGAGGTGAACCAAGAGGGTTGTACGATCATATTGGCAAACTAAGGATGATTGATATCTCTAAAGGGTTTAATGCGAATTTGAGCTTAAGGTTTGTAATTTTAAAAGGCCAAATGACCTTGGGTGAGAATCTGTGGACCAAAAGACCAAAGATGAGATTAAGGACAAAAAGTCTAAATAATTTGGCCAACTGACTAGGGATGAGTGATATTTCTAGAAGATTGAGAACTAGAAGAATAGATTAAGGTCTCAAGAAGTTGTATTAGTGGGACCAGAAAGTGAAAAAGTGGTTCTTAGAATACAAATCCAAGATGAAGAAGTGTGACTTGTCCATGTAGTGCAGTACAGTGTTCCTTGGTGGTTACCTGTGATTAGTGTCGATCACTTGGATTCGAGTGACTATATAGGTTTTAGACTAAGTGTGTGAGTCTGATTTGTGTGGTTTTGTATTGGTTTTGGATTTGATTGACAAAGAGTTGTCATAGACATGATTTTTGGTTTCGGAAGAAAGGAAAAAGGATTTTTAAAAAGCATATTTGAAAAGATTTGATGCTTGTTTGCAATAGGATTGTGGAGAGAGGAAAAGATAATCTCTATGTTGATATTACGGTAACAAGATACATATATATAGGATAGGGATAAATGAATATTTAACTGGATATCTAAATACGTTATTACATTACTCAATATAAAACAACTCTATAACCTCAACACTCCCTTTTAAGCTGGAGCATATATGTTTATCATGTTTAGCTTGTTATAAAGAAAATTGTAGGTCCCAACACTAAGTCCTTTAGTAAAGATATCAACACATTGATTAGAAGATTTTGTATATGGAGTAGATATAATTCCTTACATCATCATTTCTCGAACAAAGTGACGGTCCACTTCTATGTGTTTGGTACGTTCATAGAAGGTGGGATTATTAGTAATATAAATGGTTGCCTGGTTGTCACAGTACATGGGTATAAGTACAATAGTAGGAAGGTTTAAGTCAGTCAGAAGGGGACGAAGTTATATCATCTCATAAGTAGTTTGAGTCATAGATCTATACTCAGTTTCTGCACTATATTGAGAGATAATGCTTTACTTTTTGCTGCGCCACGTAACTAGGTTACCTCTAACATATATGCAATACCTAGAAGTAGATTTTCTATCTCCTGTATCTCCTGCATAGTCAGAGTCCAGAGTTGGCTTCAATTTGCAAGTGATCATTCTTCATGTAGACTAATCTTTTGCCTGAAGTCTTATTAATGTAAGACAACACCCGTAAGACTCTTAACCAGTGTACCATCCTTGGTCCCTACATAAACTAATTAAGGATCCCTACAATGTATGCAATGTTTAGGCGAGTGACAGTGAGATAGACCAACTTCCCAATTAGCCTCCTGTATCTACTAGCATCCTCCAACAAAGGTGAAGAGCTGACCCAGAAGTCTAAACTTTGATCAAAAGGAGTAGTCTCAAGCTTACATCCTAAAAGTTCAGTTTCTTACAGGAGATCCAATTCATATTTTCTCTATGATAATGTCATTCTGTCTCCAGCAAAGGCAAACTCAATACCTAATAAGTACTTAGGTCTGTCCATGTTCTTGGTCACACTTAATTCTCTCCCTGAGCAACATTATCGGGAGGTTCTATATGCACTTGTTCAGAAAGATCACCATACAAAAATGTATTCTTCACATCTAGTTGGCAGACTTTTCAGGATTTATTAATGGCCACAGACAGAATAACCTTGATGGAGTTCAGTCTAGCAACTGAAGAGAATGTCTCAGAATAATTAATACCATACTTTTGTGTAAATCTCCTTGCTATTAGGCATGTTTGTATCTGTCTACCATACCATTTGGTTTGTATTTGATGGCGAACACCTATCTGCAAGTAACCACATTGGTTCCCTCTAGTCTAAGAACGAGTGTTTATGTCCCACGAGTCATAAGAGCTTGCATTTCTTCATCTATAATTGTTTTCCACTGTGGTACTAAACTTGCTTTTCGGTAGTTCCTGGGAATTGATTCAGAGGAAATAGAAAGATAAATGTATAAAAGGAGGGATGAAGGCGATCATAGGTAACAAAATAAGAGATAGGACATGCAGTTGAGGCATGCGTACCTTTCCTGATGGCAATAGGCAAGTGAAGGTCTGTAGGTGGCAGATCTACAGATGGTAAAGAGGACTTAGCTATGGGAGAACGTGGCCGTCGTTGGTATACCTGTAAAGTACCAAATACCTCGGTTCCTGTAATACAGGCATCATTAACATTAATATCCTCAAGCTCAACAATAGAAGATAAAGGTATACTCTCAGAGACCGAAGTAGGATCACCAAAGAAGCTTTAGTTCTTAAAGAAGGTAACATCAGTTGATACAAGATATTTCCTAGTAGCAGGAATATAACAACAATAGCCACGCTGAGTACGAGAGTATCTTATGAATACACAACGAACAGACCTGGGCCAAGTTTGGAATTAAATCCTGAACAAACGCAACACAGCTAAACACTCTAGGAGTAAGAGGAAAAATATCTACATAAAGGTGAGGTCTCCTTATGGGAATGTCCTTTCCAAGTGGTGTGGACGGTATGCGATTGATGAAATATGAGGCAGTCAAAATAGCATCAGACCAGAGGTAATTGGGAACATGCATCTCAAACGTGAGTGACCGAACAACATCAAGTATATGACGATGTTTACGTTCAGCCATCTCATTTTGTTGAGATGTATATGGCAAGAGGTTTACTGTATAACATTAAGAGATTCATAGTAATGGCGAAGACTTGTCTGAGTAAATTCCAAAAGATTGTCAGTACAGAGACTTTTGGGTAAACAGAAAACTAATTCTTTATTTTCATGAAAAATTTCTTAACAATGTCAAGTACACTGACTCTATCTTTCAAAAGATACATCCAAGAAACACGTGAAAAGTCATCAATAAAGACAATGCAATATTTGTGGTCAGACACAGAAAGTGTTCTGGCAGGACTTCAAATATCACAATGGACTAAATTAAAAGGACTCTTACTCCTAACTAGACGTAGACCACGAAAAGTAGCACGATGGTGCTTACCTAACTCACACGACTTACACTAAAAAGAAGAAATAGATAACCAAGGAAGAGCCTGTTGTAGTTTTTGATGAGACAGGTGACGTAATCGACGATGCCATATGATGGATGATTCTGCTGTGGAAGTTAAATGATGTAAGGTCTCCAGGTATCTTATTTTTGATAAGTAGGTAAACTCTCTAGCCTTTGTCACATTCCAAACCAATCCTCTTCTCCGTCTATAAGTCCTGAAAGGTACAGTGAAAGTGGGAAAATGTCACACAACGATTCCGATTTTTTGTAATGGAGCTAATGGATAAAAGATTAATTGAAAATTTAGACACATAAAAAACTTTGTCTAGAGTTAATTGAAACGTAATACGAATAGTGCCTTGCCTAGAAACACGACAAGTTCGACTATCAGCAATAGCTACGATCTAATATGAGAGTAAAAATCACGACTACCTGTCATGTGAGAAGATGCTCCTGAATCAATGATCTAAGAATTGTCCCTAGAGGTGAATAAACTAGATATATCTAAAGTGGAAGTAGTAGCATAAGATGCAATAATAGGGGAAGATTGAGCCTTTCTATACTGAAGGAACTGTGCGTACTTCTCCTGAGAAAGTGTCACTAGCTGTGTACTAATAGTGGGAGTATCAGATATACGTGGCACCTCTGTAGAAGCCTGTGTTCATTTTGGCTTTTCAAACTTTTCCCAGCAACGATCAGATTTGTGGTTAATACGACCACAATGCTCACACGAAGTCCGACTTCTATCATCAGCTCATCCTCGACCTCCTTCTCGGTTAGAACTGCGACTACAACTGTGACTACAACTACGACCACGAGCAGCCATGGCAGAATAATCAGAAGTAGATGTAGATACACCTGTAGAGACACGAAGAATCCTAACAAATGTGCTCTCCAGGTTGGGGGGTAGAATTTGCACTAAGGATCTAGCCTCGAATTTGAGATGAGATGTCCAAAGTCAATCCAGAAAGATAGGCTGCCACTGCGAGTTCCTCACGATAGCAACGCGTCATAGTGACAGAGGTAAGAGACTGATACAAATCAAGCTCATCTAGAAGAACCTAGAGCACACCGAAGTGATGTTGTATAGAACTATCTCCCATCTTCTAGGTTAAAATCTGCTCATAGATCTCAAAGACCTTAGAGATGTTCTTCTCATATTCATACATCTTTTTTAGGGTATCCTAGATGTTCTTAGCAGGATGTAGGATCATGACACTACGTGCAACGTTAGGTTCCATGTTATTTACCAACCAGGAGACAATAACTGAATCATCTGCAAATCAATTTTCATAGGTACTATCCTTTGTATCTGGTGGAGGTTGAGTCAGATGCTTAAATCTCCGATAAACAGCTACGAATGTTTCAAAACTCTATGACCATAATAAATAGTTCTTCTTATTTAGTTTTTCGGAGGTACCACTTAAGTTTTTGACTAGTGATTCTCTAGAGACCATGTTGAATTGTAAAACCTGTAAAATTCACTTTGTAATTATTTATATTTTATGAATTTTATTTTCCTGAACAGGTGTTACTGTTCCGAGGCCCATTGCGTGGTTTGGTGCTTTTGGGCTTGGGCCTCGTGGGTTGGCTTCTTTTTGCGTGTTCCTGTGCGTGGTTTGGCTCTATGCTTGTGGGGCCCGCTTGCGTGTGGGCTGGTGGTTGAG
>JAMKQA010122457.1:0-14139 GCA_024699735.1 Posidonia australis | reverse complement strand
ATGATTTTTCATGTTATGGTTTTCCTTGTCTTCCATAATAGACTAGGTGGCGACTCCGTTTTATTTTGCTTTTTCGACGTGATTTTGCCGACCGATTTCGCATTCGTTTGCGGAACCTCCTCGCCGGCATGGTTACACACGACGACAACAGTAGACTTCTCCTTCGGTCATTTTCCTCTCTCTCTCATCTCTCTCTCATTCTCCTTCTCTTTACCGTGAAGAAGAAGGAGAAGAAGAAGAAGAGGAAGGAGTGGGGCCTAGGAGATGAGAAAGAAAGGAAGGAAAAAGGAAAAGAAAGAAAGATGGGGAGAAAGCCACAACACGAGACGAAACCACATAATCTTCCACGTCCACGTGACTCGTGCAAACTGAGATCCACCACCACAGCACGTCAGAGAACCACCATAGCTCAAAGCAAACCCTTAAAACTTCCACGAGAGCTGGCACAGCATCACAACCACACAATATCAGGAAGGCCAAAAACCCACGAATCCAGACGTAGAACGCTGCGAAAGATGCATTTCCCACTAAACGTAAGATACTCAGTATCTAACGACTCAAAACTTTATTAAAATATCTAGCCAAAACAACACTTCCAAAACTAGGTCGTTACAATGAGCAACTTCTAGGCTTCTACCTCAATAGATGTGCAAAGACTAGCCTAGAGCCCTTCATATTCTGTGTTGTTATTGGTGGCAACAAAATCACGTCGAAGGGCATGCTCGAAGCAAGTGTTCTCTGGACTAATAAGGAGGATGCCCACCCTAGCCCCATCAAAGGTGGAGGATCCGTCAACATAAAACTTCCAAGGCTCCACTTCCTTAGTCTAGCCAGCTCCAGGGGTAAGCTTGGTGATGAAGTTGGAAAGTACCTATGCATTTATGGCGACACAAGGTTTGTAAGACACAAATTCCCCTAGGTCAGTCAATCATTTAAGTAATTAGTCAGACACCTCTAGCTTGTGCAATGTCTGCTAATGTAAAAATTTTAAATAACTACAAGTGCACGGTGTACTATACAGTACGTAAGCAAATACAGATTTATCTCACAAAGAATAGAGTAATAACAATGATTATTTGTTAGTTAATGATGGATGAAGAAGATGTAGCAAAAATATCAATTTTAAGAGTTGATTGATGTTAAACACTTAAATAGATTTCAAAAGAAAATAGAACTAAGGTTTTTGAATCCATTCATGTAAATATAAGATGCATAATTAAATCCACTCTCTTTCTCTCTTTTTGATGTAAATAGTTTAACTCAGTGGTTTTTATACTACAAGGATAATTTATAAGCAATGCACCATAGAATATCAAGTACTTGATAAAAACACACAAATTAAACTAAATCAAATAATATACACTAGATCTAAGATTAAACACATAATCCCTAATTATTCTTCCCTAAGCATACACTAAGAAGATATACTCAATATTAGTCTATCAATGTTTATCGATATAACAGAGATTCATGTAATATATATACCTAGCCTAAGTAATCATGAAATTAAAACATGAGAAGACAAAGTGAAATTTAATTACAACATCTGAAACTTATATGAACTTCATCTAAACTCTAAATCTAGAATTTAGATGCATATAGAGATGACAAAAAATAAAAACTTAAATCAAGGACTTGAAAAAAAAGACATAACTGAAGGAAAAAATTGAAATTTTATTGATAGAACCTAAGATTACAACCAAAAGATACTTGAAGCTCTCTAAAAGACAAGAGGAAAAGGCGAAGCCTAAATGATGGAAGATCATCTCATAGATCTACAACAATAGTCCCTTTATAAATTTACAAAGACTTTCTTATGTCGAAGACAAATCTGATTGTAAATTTTAAATTTTAATTTCAAATACTAGATATTTACAACTGAAAACTGAGTTAAAAACATCCTCCATGGTTGCCTGGGAGGCGCCATTTGTGCACTTAGGCACTTAGGCACTTGGGAGGCATTCACGTCATTTGGAATCCATTTGGTTTGTTCTGGCCATTTAGATGTTATTTTGCTAAGTCTTTGATCATATGAAAATTTGAATTTGAATATTTGTTGTGGTTTCTCTTTTTCTTTCTTTTCCCTTCCTTTTCTTAATTTTTTTAAAGTTCCCAAGTTCTTGCAAAATTTACACAAAACACCTCTAGTAGCATTATTTATATACAATAATCAATAAATATGACGAATAAAATATGTATGAATTATGTATTCATCGTTTGCCTTAATGACTGATCTATGCAAACGATCACTGTATATGCTAGGAAGTAGGAGTGGAGTCATCGAGCTACAACGATTACTACAAACGTCAACTTCTCCAATCAAGAGAATCACGTCTCCGGTCCCTATAATGTGTTACTAATATAATAGATGGGACATTGCTTCCCGTCTTCCTCCTTCACCAACACTACTCCGAGTGCACTACCTGTGACTAAGAGAAATAGCTACAAGACTTCTCCAAGGCTTAGGAGCAAGGGTGACTTGGCTAGGTAAGCCTTCATTGCCTCAAAGGCTTCTTAACAACTTTGGTTCCAAATCAAGGGGCATTCTTCCAGGCTTGTACCTTGAGAAAATCAAAGAAAGGGCAGCACTTGTCAGTGTAGATATCCCATTTTGGGCACTAGTCGATCTCTTTTACGTTGAATCACATCATATCATATTATATTCAACCATAAAGGCCTTGTTCTCTGTCTTAAAGCTCAACTAGGGTTGAAATTCATATCCTAACTGTTAGACGCCAAACTCAGCCGTTTTATGTTAGACGCCTATATTCAGGTGTCTTACTTAGGATGCCTCATTTCTAGTGTCTTACACTGGTGTTCTGTCATCCTTTATTTTTTGTCATACTTTTTGATTTTGGCCTTGGTCCGACTTTCCTATTTTAGAATAGTCAACCATCTTTATGGAAACTTTATTACTTGGAATTACTCCTTGTGCTTAATTGACATTAATTATCCAAATTTGGCAATTTTTCAAACTGACTATGGTAGACGTTTAAAATGGGGCATCTACGCATGACATTTGTGCTTTTCTCTGCCATTTGTGCTTTCCTTTCTTTTTTGTGGAAATTTTTTGAAATTCAAAATCTTTCCTTATTTGACTAATTGTAGGGATTAAGCTTTGACTATTTGACCAATTTATAGGGTCTTCAATCACATGGTGAAGAGCCTTGCCTTTTCTGAGAGGTGTAAGATGCCTGTTTCTAGTCATCTAATGTTAGACACCCCATTTTGAGCATCTCACACTCCTACCATTCAATTCTTTCTAATTGCAATCTATTTTCATTTCTATCTGTCCCACTATTCTATATGTAGGACCCACACCTCAATTACCGGGATGGTAGGGATTTGGGAACCAGTCCAGAGAGGAATTGGAAAGCATTTTGAGAATTTTTGTGTTCTACTGGAGAAAGAAAGAGCTCTACAAGAGTGAAATTAAGGTCTTTTCTGGTGGCCCACTTGAATCGTCTTCGACTACCACTACCATCCCACACTCGTGCACACATTTCACAAGTCATAAAAGGGGTTTTTGAGTTATTGCATTTTATTTCATACATTTGCACTCATATATAGGCATTGAATATAATTTCAATCAGGATGGATAAACCCTTGGTGAGTATTTTTCTAATTATTTCATGTTATTTAGTTCTTCTTCTTCTTTTTTGTAACAAGGAAACTTAGGAGAACCCCACCAACTACAAGCAGTCCCAAGCTAGCCTTGGGCACGAGGCGCTGCTAAATCCTCCTTCAACTCAAGGCTCAAGGAACGACTCGCATGAGCTGATGAAACTCGCTAATAAAACCCCGGGTAGACCCTCACCCAGCTAGAGAGTCAAATCCGTGAAAGTCAAGGCTTACACCCAGGCGGGATAAATCCCTACAATACGCGGATATCGAACTCAGGACCACAGGGGATAGGAGCACCCCTGGTAACCAATAGGCTATTAGGCCACCCCTATTAATCCATGTACTTGTCTGCTTATTTTGAATGAAAAAGAAAGGGAAGAAGAGCTCATCGGCAAGAGAAAATTTTAGGCAATGCTGATGTTGTCCCAAAATAGCTGAACTCGTACCACATAAACATCTCCCAAGGTGTATCAAGGGCTAACAATAACGTGAACCGAGAATGGCGATCACATTTAGTTCTCAAGTATGTGGAGCAAGTGAACTAAGTCAAAACAAAAGCTATTGAAGTCAACCATTGCAACGTAGACGTCACAGAACCCAATATCCATATTGTAGATACCTCATTTTGGCATCTTTCGAAAGACTTTTAGTTTCGATCACCTTTAGGTCAACTGTTAGATTCAATTCACTCTCATTCCTCTCTTGACACTAGAACTCATCAGATTGCACTATCAAAACCTCTTTCTTGACTTTCATGACCATAAGGGAATTTTCATCATTTCAGATCTCTCGCAAAATACCCATTTTCTCCTTTGATGCCTTGGAATGATCGCTATAACAAAGCACTCAAATAGTCTCTAAACTTATTGAAATTTTAGAACCAACTTCCTTACATCCTAGACTTTACTCTTGGAAAGTTTCAACACTTTCAATCGTAAGACACAGTTCAATTGAGTCTTATGTAAGATGCAACTATTCTAACGTCTTACGATATCCTGTAAAGATCTTCATAGCAATGTATTCAAATGAACTTCAAATTTGGTAAAATTTTATAGGTTTGTTCCTCATATAAGAAGTGTACTCTTGGAAAGTTTGAGTCTTTTTCATTGGACACACAACTTGCGATGTCTAATGTTAGCTGCGTGAAAATCTTCGTCCAACACCTAGCAGGTGTGGTCTCCTGTGCATAGCTAACTTTCCTTCTTTTTTTTTTCCTTTTTTGAAATGTTTTGAACTTGAATTCTCACCTATTTTGGTTAATATCGTGACTCTAGCAATATTTATTTGCCTTGATCCAGTTTTGTCAATGCAATATTCCATTATTATGGGAAATAGTTGACTGTCAACTATGCCAACTGCGTGAGACACCTTGCATGGCGGAGTCTTATGTAAGACACATGCAAGCTTAAGTCTTACAACTCAAGCACAATTATAGCAGTTGTGCTACACTGTGTTGCCGTCCTTAGTCCTATTTCCATTCCTAGAGTTGGTGCACCCTTCCCATGTCTCTATTAGTACCTATGCACCTCAACCTTTTAGGAGGGAGAGGGTAATATTTTGGAGGCCTTTGGGGACGATCTAGAGATCAAATCTACATATTTTGAGAAAGAGAGTGTCACCTTGTGCCAAAGAGAGAATAATCTGTCGACCTCCATCACCACGTCAACCATCTCCAATATATTCCTCTCACCCTTTTTTCCCATCCACTTCATTTGTGAAGGGAATTCTTTTTATTAACATTTTTATTATTAATTTTCTCATAGATATGTAGTAATCTCATTGCATTAAAGTAAACCAAGGGACAATCCCTCGGTACATATTATTTCATGCTGCATATTTTTCGTATTTGTTTTTGTTTTGATCACAATGCTATGCTTACTAACGCATTTTTCTTTTGATTTGCTCATTTTGTTTTGAAGGAAAGAAGGAAGAAGACATGAACATACGTGGGAACCTTCAATTAATGTTAGCATTATGTTAAAGAAGCAAAGAACCTACTTATTCATAAATCTTCCCGAGGCATTTCGAGAACAAGCATCATGCGAATTAAGAGGAACGATCACAACAATTTCAACATCTATAGAATGGAAAAGTCAAACATAAACAAAAGGGTCACAACGATGTCAAAATCCCTTATCTACACCCAGCTAAACAAGACATAAACCATCTAAGGGTTGTTACTTGTTATCCATCCAGCTAGTCACAAAACCTCCTTGATCGACCAAGGAGATTGCATGTCCAAGATCACCTTTATTTTATCAGGGTTGGCCTTGATACTCTGGCAAGTTATTAAGTAACCAGGAAACATCTTGGATCGTATGCCAAACATGCATTTGTCAGGGTTCAGCTTCACCCTATACTTTCTAAGTTAGGTGAATGTCTTCGTCAAGTCTGCTACATGGTCAGTCTCTTCCTTGCTCTTAATCAATATGTCATCAACATATGTGTAACGCCCCGATCCTGAGCACGTTACCAAGATCACAGTATCTTAAGCAAAATTGCACTAATTACAGTAAAATTAAATAACTGTAACTAAAGCTCACCTCTAGGAAATAATGTGCTGCTAGAAGCTGCAATTCCAGCATCGGAACTCGACCGTACAAGATCTACACCTGAAAACCAAACAAAGCACACGTAAGTGACATCAAAGTCACCCAGTACGCTCCTAAAACACACAAACAACAAAATCCGACAAAATTACTAAAAACACAACTTTTAGTTTATAAAACTTGGTTTCCTTTTGAAAATCCATTTTAAAACATCATTTCCGTTTTCCTTTGAGATCACTTGGGAATCTTCTCCCAAAACTATGCTTTTCTCAAATATTTACTTCCATTTCCTTTTTAAAACATTTGGGAATTCGTTTTCAAAACTACATTTTCCTAAAACTCATCTTTTCTTTCTCTTTTGTACTTTTCAAAACCTTTCTCATGTTCTGAGAAATCCACATTTTCAACCAGATCCAGCCTAAAACATAATGTCTCTCGGACTCAAAACCAAAATCACAAACATTGGCTAGTCGCTAGTTAAAACGCAATTCATATTCATTTCTAGGATTTTAAGACCATTCACAAGTCCAATCCTAGCCAAACCATTTTTCTTTCATTTTCACAAAATCACATACTTTTCTTTTCTTTTCCAATTTACTTATTGATGTTACCTTGATCAGGGATAACCAGGCACACAAGAAATAAGCGAGGACACCATTTCTCCTACCTCTCTGCACTGCCACGGTGAAATTCCCCGTGCGGGATGACACCACCTCGGCCAACAGGCCTCAATTTCACTTCATAAGCACGGGGATACGTCTTTATTTGACGTCCCATCGGTGATCCGAACAACTAGGTTCAAATACCCAAGCTCAGCCTACACCGTCAGTGACCTGAACACCTAGGTCTCATATTTCTAGGCCCAGCCTACACCGTCACGAGCTCAGTGACCCGAACACCTAGGCCCATACACCCAAGCTCAGCTTACACCATCTCAAGCTCGGCAACCACAATCGTATCTGACAATTGGTTTCATTGGAGCCTCATACACCTACCACATTGTCGACACCAACCCCCGTGGTTCCTTAACACCTTTCTTGTGTTTTATCATCAAAACTCTTTAAGTTTTCCTTTTCAAAACCATTTTCATTTCATTCTTTTTGTTGCAGGAACTTATTCCAAGCAACACATGACCCTCTACTGGGGTCTCAACCCAAATCATTTAAAACCATGTTTTAAAATCATAAATTGGGACTCATGCCCAAAAACCACACATTTAATCACTTTTATTCATTTTTAAGGTCTAAAACACAAAACCACCCCCGAATACACTTATTTGGGTTCCATATTCCTCTATGACATTTGCATGGGGAAGACACCATTAACACATACTCATTGTCCATTTAAAATCATTCATTTCCATCATTTATGTCCATTTATTCATATGGGTCAAGGGATGAAAACGGCAGACCGAATTGAAATTCGGTATACCGAAAATCACTGGTTTAGTATACCGAATATTTTCGATATAATGAAACCTCCTATTTCGGTCGACAGATGGGTTTCGGTCTACCAAAACCGGACACCTCTGTTCAACTTGTAGGGATTCGATATGTTGAATCAGTTCGGTATGCCGAATCTCACGTGTTCTGTACATGACCCCTGCCAACCACCCTTCGTTCGTCGGAAGTGGGAGCCTCCAAAGGAACCCTCAAACAACCATCATAAAACACAAATAAATCATGGGTGTAGACCCTTGAGTCTACTTCAAAACCCCTCAAACCATTCATCAATCCATTAACTAATCAATTCATACGAAAATCACAATAGGGAGAAGCTCATTAACAACTAATGTAGCATGCATCCCTAAATCTCGTTTAAACTCACAAATTTTCATCCTAACTGCATGATATCTACATATTCTTGCTATTCAACACATTCCCATTAGTTCTACTATATTTCTACAATTTTACATGCATTTATCTCCATTTTCATGTATTTAACATGTTAAACAAAAATCGTAAAAACGAGGGAGAAAGGGAGTTGCCTACCTGAAATGGCACTCCGGCGACTTCCCCGCACTCCAGCGAACCTCCCCTTGCCTCGACGGACCATTGGTCAACTCTCCTCCTCTTCCTCTGGCTCCTTGGCTCATGTTCTTTAATTTTCCTCCTCCGCTCAGTTCCTTCTTCTTCCCTCGGCCTCCTTCCCTCTATCTCCCCTCCATCTCCCCACATCGCACCGGTCGTCCATCACGTTGGAAGGGACGGGAAGGCACAGGCTGCCGACTGTGGTGGCACAGGTTTGGGGGAAAGGAAGGAAAAGACAGGGATGGTGAGGACTTGTGAGAGAGAGTGTGTGTGAGGAAAAAGAAGGAAAGAAAAAGAAGAAAAGACAGACACGCAAATCAAGGCGCTTGTGCATCCTCAAATCGGACTCCACATTGGTCCTAAATCACAACTAGGTGCACAGTAAGCCAACCAAACCTTACAATCACAAGAAACAACAGATTATCCATTAATAAATCATTTATACAATATTACAATTAATTACATGTTTACAATTAAAATAGATAATCAGGCCCAGGTGTCACAATATGCCTCTATAATTCGACCAAGTTGTGCTTTGAAGATTTTCTAGACAAGCCAATTGATAGGTTGCCCTGGCATTCTTAAGACCAAATGGCATCACCCTATAGCAGTCTGTTCCCCGATCGATGATAAAAGATGTCTTCTCCTCATTCACTAGAATCAGTTATATTTAGTTGTACCCGAAGAAAGTGTCCATCATGCTAGATGCACCATCTACCACTTTTCAATGCTTGGCAAGGGATCTATCATTTGGACAACTCTTATTCAAGTTTGTGAAGTAAACACACATTTGCCACTTTTTGCTTGACTTTCGCACAAGGACCACGTTAGCTAACAATTATGGATAATGTACTTCTCGAATGAATTTGATGTTGAGGAGTCGATCAACCTCCTTTGATGCAACCTCTTCCTTCTCCAACACCTGTGTTCGTTTCTTCTACTTTTTGGGCTGAGTAGTTGGGTTTACTAGGGTGTACATGGGTAAGGTTGGGTCAAGTTAAGGATGTACCCACAATCCAACCCAAATTATTCGAGTTGGATAATTTTAGACCCATCCCCAACCCTAGTCTAAACCCAACTCAACGTAATCCACAAACTTTGGATTGAATCAGGTCGGTTCTCAAGTTTTATATGTAGTTATTAAGAACTAAATATTACATTTATAACATATTGTATAAAAATATACAACACTAATAACAAACATAAAATGGTTTGGTTATATTGCAGACAAATACATAATTTACTGGCATTTCTTGAATAATATAAATTATCACTCTAAAATTTATAAATAATTCACAACAAAATGCAATGGGGAAAGAAGGAGACAAGAAAAAAAGATGAGGTTGAGAGAGATCAAAAGATGCTAAGATGGAGAACGTAGGGAATGGGTGGGGGTAGATTGCGTGAAGAAAATAAATGATGGAGTTTTAGAGAGAAGAGATTAGGATTTTATAAATAAAAACATATATTTATAATATGTATTTATAAATATAAATAATTAATTATATATACCTTTGGGTTTTGGATCAGGTAGCCCATCCTTGGAATCCATACTCAACCTCAATATAATTTGGATTTGAAATTTTTTGACCTATACCCTATCCATGATACAAAAAATCCAACCCAATTGATTCAATTTTTGGGTCAACCTGGACCCATGTACACTGCTAGGGTCTACATTCAAGTCATGGGTGGCAACCTACTAGATCAGTTGTCTGCCATGCAAAGATGTTAGCATTTTCTTGCAAGGTTCGGATAAGTGCTCCTCGGGTCTCAATTGGCAACGAGTAACTTATCCATAGGGTCCTAGGGTGATCGGTAGCCCCAAATTAAATTTCTTCCATCTCTTCTGCTGACTGTGTCCTTGGATTCTATTGTCCTATGTCCACAACTTCAATCACCAATTCCTACACGTTCAATTGTAACCCTGCCTTCGACTCATCTTCCACCAATTCCTGCAAGAAGACTAGCGTCTCTGCTAACTTTGCCCAAACCGAGGCCACATAGCACTCTCGAGTGGCAAGCTAGTTGCCTTGACCACATCCTACTCCAGTGGGGGTGGGGAACTTCATGTAGAGGTGGTAGGTCGACGACACGACTTGCATTCTAGTGAGGGTTGGTCGACCCATGATGATGTTGTAGCAGCTAGAAATCCTCACCACTACAAACTCTGTCATGACTGTGATGCATCAATCGCCCTCCCCAAGGCTCATCAAAAGAGTAATGATGCCCTCAATTGGTGTGATATAGTTGTTAAAGTCGATCAACTATGTCTTCATCGACTGTAGGTCAAAGGCATTAAGCCACATCTTTTAAAAAGGTTCCCAAAGTAGTAGAGGTTCTGATTGGTAAAACTAATCTCCTCATCTCTTCAAAACAAGGAGATTGAACATGCTAGGCTTCCTTGGTTCTCTTGAGCTATTTGGTTAGTAATGGTACCTACTCTTAGAGGGCCCTGAAGGCTTACAGAGTGATCTCCATCATGGCTCTACATGATTGAAGGTTTCCCACTGATGACGTCAACTAATTTTACCCTCAATCAGTATGACACTATACCTTCGAAATGGTCTGACAGCATAACTTGTGGTCAAATTGGCTAGCTTGAACCAATCAAATAGGTCACTTCCACTCAGTCTTGAGAGCCACAACATCAGAGGACCTCAGCTATTGGGTGGCCAAAGGCACTCCGATGCTAAAGTCTGGGTATGAATTATTTGAGAGAGTAGATCAAGTTTGAAGGATGCATAAAAACGTACCAATTCACTGGAATAACACTACTAGAAAAATATGAAATCGCAAGGACAGATGTACTCACTAAGCCCTCGCAATGTCCTCACGAAATCTTCCCAAATGGCCTATGCAAGGACTTTGCACAAAAAGTCCTCCCTAAGTCCTTACTATTAGTCAAAATCTCCTTGCAATGTATACACTATGTCCTCGTAAAAAATTAAAAGTATATATAAAAAATATTTTTTATGAAAACTTAGGGAGGACAATGTCCTCACGAAGTCCTAACGAGATATAAAATAAATAAATAAATAAATAAAATTTATTTTAAATTAACAATTAAGAATTAAGGACAATCAGTACAGATGATTGCTGGACTAACCTTTCGTACTAGTATTGTGTTAAGAGAGACAAAACATAATGATAACTCAAGAGCCTTCATGTGCTGCAACAAATACCAATCTTTCCATGCACATGCTTGCACAACTAAATGAAATGAGCATGTAAGTTACTTCCCTCAGTTTACTCCCCCAACCCCCTAACCCACACCCAAGCCAAATTACCCCATTCTTGTGCTGGAGGAAGATCTCAAATCCCATGTTAATAACAACATACCTGATCTATATTGCATGGTATTAAACAGCGAAGGTTCTTCATGCTTGAAAATAAATATGGAAATGAACTAGGGAAGGATGGGAATGCCTGTAAAACAAGACAAATTAGACATAGGATAAAGCATAACTTCTATAAGCATGAGGTGAACACCGAAACAAATGCATGACAGTCATAGGATAATCTCCTGAAAGTAACTTGTACAGGAGGAAAGCTGATTCTTCCAATGTAATCTTCATGAGTGAAGCCAAATACCCCACAACCTACACTATACCACAACTATAATATCAATTACAGTATTTTCAGCAGAAAAATGAGAACTATTTTAATAATGTTAGTACAATATAAACCAATCACAAAAAACTAAACTGCAAATAAACAAATTGAAGGGAGATCACCTTATTGAACATCATATATTTTGACACTCTAACCATATTCTCGTAGAAAGCACTATAAAGAACAAAAAAACAGGAGATCAAGTTAATAGTGAGAATGGAACAGTATTCTTCAAAACGTAATATAACAATCAGTGGATAAGTATAGCAAGACATGCATTAGTCGGAGGTTTCTTATTTAGTTCATCAACTAGTGTCATATTCTCTGCTGCAAAAATTGAAATTGTAGCCCACTTTGACACTATAATGAGAGTTCATCCTCTATCGTGATCATATGACACCATAGATAGCAAGCAAAATGCATGGTCTCCTCTGTATTTTTTTTTTTCAATTCTGGAATACCAGATCCATCAACAAGTCCAGGCTATTTGCAGGCATTAAGAACTACATCAAAGAGACCTCTATCCCCTAGGCACTGAAAAAACACCTGCGTTCTTGTGCATCATGTAGTAATTTTTGCCAAACAAACCTACTATTACTTAGGTTAGTTCCATTCCCAATAATCCAAAGGCAGTGTTTGCAAATAATAGAAAACACCATTGGATCATTAAAATTAGCTTACCTTGCTCTAGTCAAAGCCACGTTAGTTCATTGACAATCAGACAAAAAACAACTGATCCATCATTATTGGACCTTACTTTGGATATTATGATCACATCCTCTTCATTTCCTTGAAACCCGTCAACGTACTTCATGCTTACTTCAAGGTGAGAATGCCCATTTATCAATTTCTTAAGTTTCTCTTGGATCGCTTCATGTATGGGGATATTATGCCAATGCTAAGTTTCTCCTTCACAACTGAGAGAATGAAAGGACATCAACATTACAGAAAGTCAACTGGACTTTGGAAAAACTTATCTGTGCAACTTCTCAAATAGAGTACCAATCTTCTGACATTGTACAAGTTTAGCAACTACTAACCTTGATTCATGCAAACTATGTGAGTTTATACAGCACTATCAAAAGACAAATGCAGTGAATTTGGAAAGGAGAGATTTAAACAATGACAAGAAGCTCTACTCAATCTTAATGTTTGTGTAAACTGTCATAGTTATTGAAAAAAATACATGGACGTCATTTAGCTTAAGTAAAGTTGGATTTCATATGATAATTTGCCTATTTAAGTAAACAACTGATAAAACAATAATACCAAATTAACCAGAAAATGGTTCTATGAATGACAAACTAGGAAACAAAGCTCACAAGAAAATATTGTTGGGCCGTATCCTCCACCTCTATGGGCTTTTATTTAGGCCCATGTGCTCTGCTGCGGTTTATTTAGGGATGGCGAGATTGAGAAAGATGGGAAAAAATTTCAACAGTAATCTCGAAAAATCAGGAGCACAGCACGACTGAATGTGAGAAAAAATCGAGGGGAAGGCATATATATATATATATGCCACGACGAGAGAAAAAGGAGTAGCTGAGTTTTTTTTCTTCTTCTCGGAAGGGTCTGCCTGCTGCCGCATGGAAGAGGAGCAGTCGGCGTCCGCTGCTGCTGCTACTGCTGTTGTGCCGAGGTCATCCGCGTGGAAGAGGAGCAGCCAGGGTCGTCCGCTCGCGGTGCCGTCAGTCCGCGCGGAGGAGGAGATCGGCCATCAGTTCTAGTGCCAACAGTCCACGTGGAGGAGGAGATCGGCCGTCCGCTTGTGGTGGTGCAGTCCGTGGAGGAGATCAGCCAGCCGCGTGGTGCTCGATGTTCGGGAGGTAGAGACGCACATTTCTGTGGTGCTTTAGTCCAGTGTTTGTCGACATCCTCAGTTATTCCCTCCTTTCTATTTTATCATTATTATCACTATTGAAGATTATATGTGACTTGTGTTAACCTCAAGTTTGAGAACTTGAGAAGAAGAGTTTATATCCCTTTGACAACAGAGTGCTGGTTGCTTGGACCGAGAGGGTCTCGTGGTTTTTCCCTTTCCTCACATCGAGGGGGTTTTCACGTAAAAATTTCTTGTGTCTGCTTGTGATTGTTTGGTTGCAGTTTTTTGTTTGCTTCGCCTTAGTGTTTATTAGGCCCTCGTTTCCCAACAAGTGGCGCCCACCGTGGGGCACGGACCTAACTCGTGAAGGAACAACAGTTGACACTTGGAGTTTGAGATCTTTGTGAAAGATGGAAGCCAACACAAGCAGAATGATTTCTTTAAATGGCACAAATTATCAAACTTGGAAAGGGAAGATGGAGGATCTTCTCTATGTTAA
>JAMKQA010122456.1:0-10599 GCA_024699735.1 Posidonia australis | reverse complement strand
CCTGGTTTTTGAGGTTTTGAGAAAAGAGTTTGCGAAAGGAATTTAAAGGAAAAATTGATTATGGTTTTGTTTTCCGTGGTTTTCGTGGAGTGCGTACTAGGTGACTTTGGTCACTCATGCGTTTTCCTTGTGGTTTTGTTCGCAGGTGCAGACATGTGATTGGTTTAGCATAGTGCATATAGTCTGGAGTCTGCTAGCCGCACACACAGGTTCCTAGTGGTTAGATATTTTACTGTTTAGCTTTAGTTTTTCCGTAATTTAATTTGTTTAAATTATTGTGGAAAATTTGGGGCGTGACAACTATATTGATACTATTGATGAAACTCATGAAAAAACTACAATATATGGAAAAAAGAATACCAAGTTTAGAAATCGAAAAGGTGAACTCTTTCAAAATGTTATGGTAGCTTGTAACTTTAATATAGAGTTTATTTATGTTCTTGCTGGTTGGGGGGAGTAGTAGCTGATTACCAAGGTTTTCAAGATGCATTAATCCGAACAAATGGATTTTAAGTTCCTTCAGGTATAAAAAAATAAATGCATATCAATAATTTATATAAATTAATAAATATCTAAAATTTATTTGTACTTTATGTGGTTGTTTGTAAGAAAATATTATTTGATGGATGGTAGTTATTACAATAGACAAGAATTTATATATCCTTATCACAGTATTAGGTACCATCTAAGCAAGAATGATAAAGATCAATGAGTAACTTATGTTATTGAAAATTTCAATAACAATTATCGATGTTGTCACCTAAAAAACATTATTGAACGTGCGTTTCAAGTAGTAAAATATAGATTTGTCATCTTACAAGACTACATACCATTTCCTTTCGAGACAAAAGTTAAAATAATATTGTAATATTTTTTGTTATGTAATTCCATTCGTAGAAAAAACAAAACTAATTTACTTGAAGATCTTAAAGATGAGTCGTAGGAAAATAAAGAGGATATTGAACATCAAAATTTAAACCAAGTACAAACTTCTGAGGAAGATAATGATGATGAGATATACAGAGGTATGACATTGTCTCTAGAACAAAAAAAAGCCATAACTGATCATATGCGAATTAATATCACTAATGTTATGTAATTTCGTTAATTATGTAGTTTCATTAGTCCTATTATCGTTGTAAAATTGAAGATATTTATATTTATTTAGATAAATTAAAACTACTTTCCTTTTATTTTCATTGATAGACACAAACACACAACTTTTATTTTTGTTTATAGACACAAAAATTAAAATTTTAGTTAAATAAAAAATATATTTTATTAATTTATGTTTCTTTTGATTTTTTTATTAATATTTTTTATTTTCTTTCGTCCGTGAGATACAAACAGATCTTAAGTTTCCATATCTAGAAGACAGCGTGGTTTTTTCGTTCTAATGATCAGCTAATTCTGGATACGGATCCAGCAGTAGCCCGATCGAATAGACGAAAGAGCCCTACCACATGGGCAAAAAGGCCAAAAAAAAAAAGATCTGGTGGACACGTGGTATCCAGCAATTGGTTTCCCTAACGTGTAGACTGCTGCCGTAGTTCTGAGGGCACCAGCTAAGCATAGGAAGCAACAATAAAATTAACCGATTTGCCTGCGACGGTCTAGGTTTCGTTTCTCCACAAATCCAGACCAAACACAACAAAATTAGCAGATTCTGAAGAAAAACAAGTAGGGAAGGGATAGGGAGAGGAAGAGATCGGAGGGAGATGGCGATGGTGATCTGGGGAGTCCTGCTCTTTCACTTCGTATCGGCGTTCCCCAGCCTTCCGGTCGTTTCTTCCCAAGGTATGATGGTGCCTTCTTATTGTCCTTTCATATTTTCTGATTGCAAGTTTTGAGATTGAGGTTATAGATCTTTCTCCGATAGAAAGGGTGAGATGATGTTGTCAATCGCTGTGTACGTGAATTGAATCGTAGTTAGTTTGGTATGCGTTTTCATGTAGAGTTGGATGAATGAATGACATGATTGAAACAAGCTTGCAGCTGAAAACTTGGGGTAGTTGATATCTCATGTATGTGGAATATTTGCAGAGTCCTTTAAAAAAAAAGAAAGAATTGCTGAAGCATTTGTTTCGAAACGAACATCTCGATCCACTTAGTGCATGCGATTTTTATCCTTAATTGCTTCACGATGCTCCAATCGTGTGGTGAGCTGCAGTCTTTGAGCCAACAGATCGTATGTTTTGTCTGCTTTTTGAATGTTTTGTAAACTTGCTTCTTCTTCATTCATATGATGTTTGTTGGACTTGGAATGATTCGTGTCCGTTCTTGGGCTGTTTTCATTTCATATTCTGGTATCTTTAGTATTAGGCACAATGCCAAGTGTGAACAATTTAGGGGGAATGAGGGTAAGGTAATCAATGATTTTTGATTTGATCCTCTCTTCCCTGGATTCTGGCAATATTTAGTAGGGTCTTCATGGCGAAATCACTCTGTTCTTTGGCTGGTGATTGGGGTAATGCATCTGTTGACGCATCTATAGATTATTTTCTAAGGCGAGTCAGGTCAACTAGGAATGATGATTCGACTCTAGCACCTCTCAGAAGGACAACACGAACAGGAAAATTTCCCTGTATACAGCACCTTGGATGATGCTTATTTTTCCTGAATAAGAATCATCCCATCCTTTCCTTCAAAGAACATGCTTGTTTAAAGAAATGTTGTTCCAAATCATTGAACAAGACCAACATTTTAGCAACACAAAATGTATTTTTTTGAGATTTTTTTTAAAACCTAATATTCTAGGAATACTTAAAAGTTAAAGCATGTTTATAATGATAGGTGCATCTTTAAGATTCCATATGAACTAGTGTTTGGGTATACTGGTAGTTTAGGGTACCTCTGTAACTATCAAGAGAAAAAGGGAATTATTTTCTTGATATACTTTCTCCCTTTTTTTTAATCAATGATCGAGCTTATAAAATCTATTTCTTGTGAATATTAGTGAGTTGGAAATAAGAGTACCATTCATATTACCTGAATGCAGATGTTGTGATTCTAACAGTTCCTTTTCTTTGTTTATTTGGATCTGCAGACAGTGACCCTGCTGATGTTGCTACTTTATTGAGACAAGCTTCTGAAAATATAAAGGCAAAGCAATACCATCAAGCACTTAGACATCTTAATGCAGCAATAGAGGCAGATCCCGACATTTCAGAAGCCTATCTGCAACGTGCATCAATTTTCCGTATCATATGCAGGTTAGTCTATTTACTATTAGGAAATGTTTTATTTTAGTACATTATAAAAAATAGTCTAATCTAAAAATTTTCTAAATGTAAATATGGAGATGTTGAAGAGGATGCTGTGCAAATGTGAAAGAGGGATTTAAACTAAGAAGTGCATTTGGTCTTCTATGGACGGAAGACTCCTTATGAAATTAAACAGAGAAATGTCATTGAATACCTACATGACTAGGTATTCTCTATGATGTAGAATGTTGAATAATTAAAAAACACATTGTCTAAAACATGTATAGGTGAAACAAGGAAACTGAGATGGCTTGGTAAATACATTTGTTGGAATAGTCCTACATTAGAAAAAGTGAGAATTAGGCCTATGGTTATATACAGATGGACTCTTTCACTCATAGCCAATTGATTTTGAATTAGATGTTCATATTTTAGTAACATTGAATCATGGTTGAAGTGACATTATTTGGGGATGAAATGGTGAAGAATCGTCATAGGTGGTTCGAACATGACTGAAGAGGACCTAAGTGCACCTGTAAGAGAGGATATTTAATACAGTAAGAAAATGTCATGTCCAAAGATGAACCATGAATGCACGAAGGTTTAATTCACCTTGGGGGAGTTAGAGGACTTGGAAGAATGTCTAAAATTTGATTGCCAGAGTTGTTAAAAGGAACTCAATGTATAATCTTGTAAAAAAAATAGCAACCCTGGAATCGTGGATAGAACTCTATGTACATTGGTACATAGAGGATCCGTGCTGTTTCTTTTTAGGGCTGGCCCATGTTGTACAAAGAGGGATAGTTGTTGAATGAAAATTAATGGCTCACATGATGACATGATGTTCATATTTCATTAGTGAATATTGATAAACACTTGGTCCTTTTATCTATTTATATTATATTTTTTTCTATATTATAATGGTTTTCATGACCAGTGATATTATAGTGAATTTAGAAATTGCATTTCCATTAATTTAGAACAAACATAATTAAAGTTAATAATCTTTAAATCTCTGATTTGAATATCATATGATTCAGGTGATTTTTGGCTTATGTAGATTTGAGGATTCTGAGAAGGACTACAGGAGATTTCTAGATTTGAAGCCAAGAACATCTTTAGCAGAAAAGGAGCTTTCTCAACTAACTCAATCCCATGCAGCATTTGAATCAGCATCTAGTCTTTATGATTCGGGTGATTTTGCAAAAGCTTTGGAATACATTGAAAAAATTGTACTTGTTTATTCTCCTAGTTGTTTGAAGGTATTTTTTTTTTCTGTTGTCAAGCATTTTTATTGTAATTGTATTTTATGAGTCTGTAGGAATCTTATGTATGCAAAATTTTGCTTTTTTAAGGCTGAACTCCTTAAAGTCAAGCTGTTGATAGGACTGAAAGACTACTCAAGTGCTATTTCAGGATCTGGCTTTATTCTCAAGGAAGAGGACGACAATTTGGAAGCACTTCTTTTACGTGGCCATGCCTACTACTATTTATCTGATCATGATGTTGCTTTGAGGTTTGTTTCTCATGTGATTCCTTTCTTAGGTGTCCTTGAGTCTGCAGTTTGCACAAGGAATATGCCTACATAAGCAGCTGAGATCATTGACAAATGCTCTTCTTAGTTTTAGAAAAAAAACTATCAGTTTCCTAAGCACCCTGTTTGTTTCTATTTTAATATTAAAAGGTATTCCATAAAAGAAATTTCCATTCCAAAAATAAAGTTGCTTTTATGGTTTACATGGATTGCTTAATGTTTTTAACAGGCACTTTCAAAAAGGTCTCCGCCTAGATCCAGAACATGGTGGGCTGAAGAAAGCTTACTTTGGACTGAAAAATCTATTAAAAAAGACAAAGAGTGTAAGATTTACCAATCATATGTATATTAGAGTCATGTCTGTACATTATTAAGTGCTCAAGAAACTGAGATCTCTTAACGTGTCTGTGCTATTTTCTACAGGCAGAAGACAATGCTGGCAAGGGAAAACTGCGCTTGGCAGTAGAGGATTTCAGGGCGGCACTAGCTCTGGACCCTGGTCATAGTGCACATAATGTGCATCTCTATCTTGGTTTATGTAAGGTCTTAGTCAAGCTTGGTAGGGGAAAGGATGCCGTACAGAGCTGCAGCGATGCACTTGACATTGATGATGAGCTAGTTGACGCTTTAGCTCAGGTATACTATGGTTACTCTTCTCTGACTGCATGCTAATTTTCTTCCATGAGAGCCATTTCCAATTGTTCCTATGAGGATATCATGCTCTGAGATGGCAAATCTCAGTTACTGTCTTATTCATATCTTTAAACTATGGTTCTGAGACATCCTTTCTCGGTTAAGTTGATTTATTCATATATTATAATTTACAACATCTTGACTCTCAAGCTTTAAAGAAATGCTAGGTGCCCTTAAAAATCTATTAAGTGCTAGATAGTTGTTAAATTGGTTGCTTAAATTCTAAATTGGTTTTCACATTACATTATGTGTATTGCCTGTAGTTCTTAATATGTTTACAAATCAATGTAAAGATATATCCTTATTTTTATACTTGAGTAGATCAAATCCATAACAAAAAAAATGGTCACAGACACAAGGGGCTCATTTTATGGCCTAGTGTCCTGGCTTCGTCATGGCTGCCTAAGCACACACACCCACTTAAGCCAATCAACCTAGGTAGGCATCTAGAGCCTTGACTCCCTTACAAGATAAGCTGATTAAACATCATTTCATGGTTCTTCATCACTGCCTTAACTTATCATTATCATTGCATTTGAATTTATTTTCTTTGTACTATTTATTTATTATCACAGAAGTATCAATTTCTAGGTCCTGACTTCTCAACAAGATAAGCTGGACATACATCATTTCTACTATGAGAACATGGTCGCTCATAAGTCATCATCTTAAGTTTTTTAGTTATGTATCATGGCATTTGAGTTTCATATGTATTATTGGAGATGTAACTTCTAGTTTTCTCTCGACCTTTTTCTGGTTTTGTTCTATTATTGGGAAATTGTTCTTATTGGCCTATTAGTCATCTGAGTCATTGGATCTGCAATTTCACCAATCAGCAATTCAGCCAATCAGGTCGATTTAATCATTTTAAAAACCCAATCAATCAATAATAATAATTAGTGCCTTGACCGAATGAATGCTGATTACCCTTTTTCTGGACAGTGGTTGTATTAAAAGTTCTTGTTAGTATGTTAAAGGGTGATTATTTATGGAAGTTACATGTGGTTCTTTCTTTGGCTAGGGCGATGTATGTATTATCTGCTGGATGTTAGGACATTTGGTGGCATAATGACACTATATCTTCTTGTACTTGAAATATCTAAGGGTCTAATCGTCTCTATGCAGCGAGGTGAGGCCAAACTCTTGATAGAAGATTGGGAGGGAGCTGTAGAGGATCTCAAAACAGCTGCTCAAAAGTCTCCACAGGTGAGGAATATGTCTTGAACATGTCATAAGCAGTTTTAACCTTTTCTTGATGACTTGTATTTGAGGAACTGGCACTTCTCCATGACAAAAAGTGTTAAAAGATTGGATACTTGTCAATAACTTATTTTTTTCAGCAGTAATCAAGAAAATTTTATTAAGAAGACAAAGGAAATACAAAAGCAAGGCTTATCAAGAAAATAAGCCAAAACAAAGTACAATATAATGAAAGCAATCAAAATACTTGTCAATAACTTCTAAATTTGCAGGACATGGAGATACGAGAATCACTGATGAATGCTGAGAGATCGTTGAAGTTGAGCAAGCGCAAGGACTGGTACAAGATTCTGGGGATTTCAAAAACTGCTTCAATTGCAGAAATTAAACGTGCCTATAAAAAACTTGCCTTACAGTGGCACCCAGATAAGAACGTCGAAAACAGAAAGGAGGCAGAAGCCATGTTCCAAGAAATTGCTGCTGCGTATGAGGTACTCCATTAGATGTTCTACCTGTCATTTATTTCTAATTATAAAGAAGTTTAACAAATTCATTAGTGGCTCTATGATTTATAATTTTGTAAAGGGGCATAATTCCAGCCTTGGTACTTAGCACATACAGAAACATTGCAACTACCTTTTTACATCTATTAATTGTTAAAACTAGACTCCTGCTGTCATATATGAATTAATTCACACAAATTCAGATTCAGGGTGTCAGTTCTGCTGTGATATTTGGCGATAAGTCAGTAATCAACTGTTTGTGGAAATAAGGCAGTAATTATGGGTGTGTGTGTGTTTTTTTTTACTAATTATGAATTCACCATGGTGCAAATGTTACAATAAACTCCTTTTGTATCTTTGTTTCCTCTGAATTTTGCTTTATATCACGTTATCATCCAAAATCCATGTAAAAAATGGGATTTATGATCTGTATCATGACTGCATTCACATCCAGAAGTCAATACCTTCACCAGTGTCACTTGCTACTGGCTGGGCTGCATCTCCACCAATATCTTCTCTTTTGTCATTAATAAACCTTGTTGCCATGAAAATCAATGGTGAGTGTCTCATCGAATTGATCAGGTCATGTAGGAACAAAATTCAAATCTTTTGGTGGATCTGATTCCTTCTTTTAACCCTGATTCAAGGCCAAAGAATTTCCTGCTGCTATAAGCAGTATCATATTTATTTGTGGGAGGGCCTTTGGTATGCTTTTTTAGCACGATGCTTATATCATTACAATCAAATCTTATATACTAGTTATTTTTTCTTTACTATATTGTATAAAAAGTTATATTCGAAATTGTATTTCTATTCAAAAAGGCACTTGATCTTTTGGAATATTCCAAGAGCATATTTGTAGTTCTAAGCTTTTGGGGCATCTTGTTTCTACTGAAAAGAGCTGTCCCCATCCTTTGAGACAAACTCAGAAGAAATTCCTTTTTATAGAATGTAGCTGAGTTGGAATGCCATTCCATTCGCTTTCAAACCCTTTCTTAAATAAATAGTTTCAATCTCTTTATCATCGTCACAAGTGATAATTCAGTAGATTTATTGCTATTACATGGTACTTGGTATAAATTCCTATTTGCTTTTATTGTCATTACGGATGTAGGCAGAAGATGCTGATTTTAACTCTTCTTTTCTAATGCATGTTTCATTCTATATAATTGTTTCATCAAATCAACAAAAATATATTTACCTGTGTAAGAACATCTAGTCCTTATCTATATCATATCCAACTAATAACTTACTCTCAACCAACAGTAATCCACAGAAACACAAATGAAGTAAATGTAAACAAAAAAATTATCTTTTTACATTGATGGACAATGTAATGTAATCTTTTACACCAGAATTCTGTTTCTTTTAGTATAATCCTTGATCTATCTCTCTACCAAAAGAAATATTCTTGACCAAACAGATGCCTGAAGTGTTGCATACATTGCAGGTACTTGGAGATGAAGATAAAAGGGTAAGATATGACAGGGGAGAGGAGATTGAAGATATGGGCGGGATGGGTGGTGGGGGTTTTAACCCATTTGGCGGTGGGGGTGGTGGACAACAATACACTTTTCATTTTGAAGGTGGATTTCCAGGGGGTGGTTTTGGATTTAATTTCTGATCTGATGCAATTTCTAAGGTTGCTTTTATTCTATGGTTACTGTTCATTGAACCAGAGAAAGGAGCGGTCGATAGAGAGGAATGAGTGAATGACAATTGACATCCGAAAACGTGCTGATTCAGCTGGTAGCTCGATTGGAAATGAGCACTAACATGGCGATGTTGGAGTAAATTCTGTTGTGGATTCTTCATTGTGCAGATTCTGCATGTTGGGTTTAATTAGAGCTGGTGTATCATTATAATTATAAGTATCCATTTTTTAAGTTAGTTTTGTAAAAGAGAAAATAACACTAGACAATTAAATGAAGGGTTCCATTTTGTTATCTGGCTTTCTTGCTTCTGTATTGCATTGAAGAAAGAAAAAGAAAGTGACTGGCATGCAGTTTACAAATATTTAACGTGAAGCATCAAGATTCAATTTGTCCTTGATGTTGGATGTCGAATGAAAGAATCAATAAAGAGTTAATTGCTTTATGATATCTTATATTATCATTGATTTTTAATTTACTATCTTGAATTTTAAAATATATCATTTTGATATCTTGATTTGTTTTTAATTAATAAAGTTGGGACTACTTAGAGGTGGAAATCGAGCAAGGCCGGACAGGCCTTAGACTGTCCGGCCCAGCCTGGGCTCGACATGGTCCGGGTCCAAAAAAAATTTCCCTGGGTTGGGTTGGACTGGGCTTGACGTGAGCCGTGTTGGGCCTAAGGGTTAGGTCTGCCAAGGCTAGTATACTATGTCCAATTTGGCTCGTCAAAACAGTCTGGATCGGGTTGGGTTGGTCTGCCTGTAAAAATTTAAAAATAAAAAAATATAGGATGCACATACCTAACGCACCAGGCTGCAACAGTTATAAAGTCGTTGGCAACGACTAAATAATATAGCCATTTTCAATGGTTATTTAGTCGTTGCATATTTGTTTTTGTTTTTTTTTTAATCTTAAAATTTACTCCATTTACCTTATAAATATCTCTCTACTCCATTCATTTTTCTTCACAACTCAATCTTCTCTTCTCAACTACAAGTCTACAACTTTTTATCAACTTTCAAGTGAGGATTTTCAAGTGAAGATTTCGCTGTTTGGCTTTGGATTTCGTCCCGTCTTCTACTCTTCAGTCTCCACGCACACCAACTGAGCCAGCAACATTAAAATTTCTCTACTTCTAATCCCTCCAAATTCTTTACTTCTAATTCCTCCATTTTTGGGTTTTGGTTTTTGTAGGTTAAGAATTGTATTATTTTATATTCATTTTTTATATTAAAATAGAAAATATTGGTAATGTTGGTAGCCATGACTATGTCCCTAGTATGGAGTCAGATCAGCCTCAGTCTACTCCAACACATACTTCACAGTCCACAGCCACTAAAAAACCTAGGAAACAATATTCTTGGTTTTGGGAGCATGTGACATTAGACCCTGTAGATCAAACTAGGTGTTACTGTAATTATTGTAATACCACATACACGTCTTAGGAGAGGGGGTGCAGGTCATATATCTAGACATTTACAAAAATGTATACCCAAACATAATAAAGATGACAACATAGATTTAAAACAATCGAAATTACAAGTAGGATCTAGTGGTATAATTAATTGGAAATATAATACAAAAGAAGTTAAGGAAGGAATAACCAAATTTATAGTACAAGACGAATAACCATTTTCTTTTTCTAAAAATAAAAATTTTGAATCATGTATGCAAAAAATTTTAAATCCACAGTTTAAAATTTTTTCTAGAAATACAACAAGAAATATAATTTATAAAACATTTAAAAAAGATTTAATTGGAATATTTTTTAGTTTATTATGTAAAATATCATTAACATGTGATGTTTGGAC
>JAMKQA010122455.1:0-13709 GCA_024699735.1 Posidonia australis | reverse complement strand
TTCATCCATGGTTTCTTTCTTCACTCTACCTTCAGAGTTTCTCATCCTTTATCCGATTTGACTAGTTTTTGATCCTACATCTCATGTTTTTGATTTGATTTGGATTTCATCGCCCCAGGGCGTACAGTAACAGGCTTGAAGGCCGACATTTTTCCCCACTACGGATTATTTTCCCCTTTTTGATTTTCATGACCTTTTACATGATTCTTATTCGCTTTGTCTTTAGAGTTTCTTATAGATAATCCGATTTGATTGGCTTTAATCCTACCTTTCAGATTTTTTATTTGATTTGGATTTCATCGTCCCAGGGCGTACAACAACAGGCCTAAGGGCCGACATTTGTCCCTACCACGGATTATTTTTTCCCTTTCTGATTTTCACGACTTTCTCATGATTTCATGTGGATTTCTTCGCAGTTTTCACACATCGTCTTGCACATTCATTTAATCTTGTTACATCCATACACTTTAGCATGATTAGAGCATGATCAAGGTTTAGCAAACATTCATCTAACCCTCAGCAAGCAATAGGACTAGAAAGACCGAGTTTCTCAGCCGTACGAGGGTGCCTAACACCTTCCTAGTGCGTAATAGGAATCCTTACCCATCATCTGGTTAGCAGACATCCAGCCTTCGCATTTGCACTCCAAGCATTCATCTTTTTGTGATTTTCCTCGTCTTTCCCTTAAAAGACTAGGTGGCGACTCCTTTTCTTTTTCTTCTATCCTTTCCTTGCGCCTTCGCCATCTTGACATGGCTGTGATCTCCTCTCCACCCCTCCCTTGGGTCGGGCATGGTCACACTAGTTATTTGCTTAAAATCTTGCAAAATGACAAACAAACCTTGAAATTGGATAATTACTCATTAAATCACTATTCACCCCCTCTAGTGTAGCCTAAAGATCCTAACACATTCTTGCCAAGTCAAGCTCACAACCACTAGAGAGTGCCACACTAGCACCAGGCCTCTACTCAATCAAACAAACAAGTAAATCTCAAAGCTAGCACAATCCCTTTTCTTTCTAAATCATGCTTATACCTTCCAAAAACATTCTCTTTCTTTTTTTTCAAATCTCATGCATGCTTTTCAAAACTTGATGTATTACTTGAAATGGCCAGTCTTGCCAAATCAAGCCACAACCACTGGAATGTGCTCCAGTAGCACCGAGTCTCTGCTCATTCAAACAAATAAGTAAATCTCAAAACTGGCTCAATCCCTTTTCTTTTCTAAACACTTTCTTTTTACTTTAAAATCTCATGCTTTTCTCAAGCATCTTCTTTTTCTTTTAAAAACGCATGCTTTTCTCACATATCTTTCTTTTCTGTGAAAATTTCATGCTTTTCTGAAATACTTTTCTTTTCTTTGAAAATCTCATGCTTTTCTCTGCTGCATTCTAGAGCATCTCTAAACTAGTTTCCAGTCTGAAACACAAATCTCAAATCTAACTAAAACACAAATCTTGTTTGGAACAAGCCTTAAAACTCAAGTCTCTACAAACTCTAACTACTAAGCCTCTCTGGTGTGTTGTGCTGCCCAATGCCAAGCAATCGACACCTAGCCACAAGCAGTCCACCGAAGTGCGAACAATGGTGTCTATACTGTCGCGATGAAAGTCTCCATATAAGACATACCACCGCCTAAACCAACAGGCCTCACTGTACTATGACCACACTGGTTTCTGTCTCAACTAGCATGGGGGTGTGTCTCCTCTCGACGCCCCTAAGTACCCAAACACCTAAGGACTCTCTCAACCCAGGCTCTTCCAACACCTAACAGTCTCTATCTTGGTCTCGGCACCCGTACTAACTAGGGTGTCATGTTCAGCAACTCAGAGGTCTCATATTCCCTGGCTTGCTGTCACGTGTCTTTATATACAGTCAATATCCTGGGTCTTCGATACCCAGACAAACGAAATCTCATACCTCCAAGTCCAGCAGGCCCTCGACCTGCGGACCTCAGCCTTGGCCTCGTAAACGATGATTCGGCTGTCTCATACCTCCAGAATCCGACAAACTCTTACCTTAGCCTCTTGGTCTCTAGCCTCAACTTAGGCAACGTGCCCGACTACCTTAAGGATGTCATCACACTCCCTAATCCTGTCAACACATCCCGTCGGTCAGTTTGCCTCAACAACAAAAACTCTGGAAAACCTTCAAAATCTTTGCAAAATCATGCAAGTATTTTTAAAATTCTTTTGAAACTCTTTTCCAATCTTTTCTAGAATCTTTTCAAAATACCTTAGGAAAACTATCAACTCAAGACAACACTTTTAAATCTTTTGGAAAAGCCCTTTCTCCAAATTACTTAAAAATTCCTTTTAAAAAATCCATTTCAAAATCATTTGAATATCTTTCTAAAATTGCCATAAAACATCGTGCCCAAGCTGCAAAAAACTAAAAACTATAAACCATCACTCAGATCAAAGCCTTGACAGCTCCCCAGTCAAGCCCAAATACTCATACTAAAACCAAAGCAACAGTCCCAGAGTTCCGCTAGGTTTCCAAGACTAGATGATCATTCAAACTTAACCAGAACTCCATGTTCTGGTGGCAAGGTGCAGGACACTTACGAGCTCGTGTTCCTCAGGAGTACAACCAGATCAGTGCCCAACAGAGCTAGGCAGTGCCACTAAATGACTCTTTCAGTGCACCCCAACAAAACTAACTAACTCTAGACTTAAGGACTACATCATGATTCCTACGATTCTTTCTAAGCCATTAGGAAAGAGACTTATTATTCTAAGTCATATTGTCTTCTATGACTCTGTGTCTTAAATGGAATCTTGCTAATTCTTTTAAACCATTACTAAAACCTTTCTAATGATTATCCTAATCAATATTGTGTCCATTAAATTATTTCTCCAAGATTAATATGTATATACACCATATACATATACATACTAATCACATTAAAACATTAGTAAGTAGATTCAGGGCCTGGTTTGGTAGACCAAAATCTAACAATCGATCGAACCAACACTCTAGTCCCAAACCAAAGGGCAAGTTGGTATACCAAACCTACTTGGTATGTCGGACCAGGGATTCATGTTAAAACTAATCATTTGATTACTTATCCTCATTATTGTTGTATGCTATCATTTAACAAGTTCTCTCTTATCAATTAAATCCCATAACTCAGCATAAATACAGTCAGGGGTGTTAAACACTAGGGATTCAACATTCAATGTTAAACACGGATATTCCAGGCATTTAACATCTTGACCACTCCCACTGCACTAAGGTCAATTAAACCCAGTATCCATCTTTGTCAACTTGCCAGAAAGCCAATTACAGAGCTAGGTCACATGTAACAACCTCTCCATGCATGACAAACCAACTAAAAATCCACTAGGCTATCACGACAAGAAAACACATAAGAACACAATATAGAGATGTAGAACGTTGGAGACAGGGTGTTCAATGTTGAACGCATCAGCATAGGCATCCAATGCGTTGACAGAGCCCCTGCACATACAACCTTTCCCCTAGGGCATGTAATTCCCTCCCAAACATCATGCAACGATTAAATAAGAGAGGAGAGCACCAAGCACACTAACCTATGCCACTAACCCAACTACAAAAAGCTTGAATTAATTCTAAAGGGATGTGTACCTTTTGGAGGACCCAACACCTCCAAGGTGCTTCCCACGATCCTAGGCTTCCTTTCAACTTCCAGTCATCCTTCCTCTTCATTCCACTAACGTCAGTCATGCATGCAATGCCAAGAGACTCAAGGAAATAAGTGCATGCCTAATGTAGGATGGGAGGAAAGAAAAAGAAGGAAAAGGAGAACCCAAGTCACAAACTCAAATATCACCTTACTGCTCTAAGTTGTAGCACCTTCTTCAGCCTGAGCTCAACATCAAGGGTGGCCGGAGGTCTCTGGAACTCAGCCATGCACACCACATCCTCTTTACACACTAGGGAAACCCATCACTCTCTTCTTTCTCTCACCATTCTCTCTCTCTCTCTCATACAGAGCACCTTAATCCTCTTGAAGCTCGCCATAGCTTTCGTGAGACAAGGGAGGAGAAGAGAGGAGTCTCTCCTAACATGCACCCCCATCCCCTACAAGTATAGGCAGCTTGAATTCTTACGTGCAAGTTCAAAGCATTGTATGCCTACTTAATATGCGTTCAACATTAAACGCATGAATCCAGGCATCCAACGTCTAAAGTATAAAAATTTCATGCAAGTATTGAACGGTGTATATCTAGCATTTTACATGAATGCCCTACTCTCAGCGTTCAACACAACAAAATGCTAAAATTCATTATTTGCCGTGTAAAACGCCTATAAAGCAGCATTTTATATTAAACACCTCACTTCAAGCGTCCAACGACTAAGAAATCCCAAATAAAATTTCTAGCTTAAATTACTGCCTAAAATTTGAGTCATTACAGAATATGTTCGGTCTACTAGGTTAGGGAATTTAGGATGACTATTCCAAAATTCGATCAACTGTTCTAGGTATGTAAACTAGAATTGGTCTACCGTTTCGGTCCGATATGCCGAATCAAGCCCCAAAGCTATATATAGGAGTTTTTCATAAATGTGAAATGTGAATGTTTAAAAGTGGTTTTTAGCATGTGTTTAAGTGTATTCCACATAAATGAGATAATGGATTGTGGTAATGATTTCTATGATAAAGAATGAATGATTTGAAGTGATTTTTGGACATGACTCCCATGTATATGAAAGGAGGTCCTTAATGGAAATAATGTTTCCTGCAATGAAAAGATTTAAAAATGGTTTTTAAGGAAAACCTACATGATTTGAAAAGTGGATTTAGTATTGTTTCGGATCCATATTGGTTTGATGTCGACAATCTCGTAGGGATATGGAACTCCAATGGAACTAGTTGTTAGATACGACCGTAGTTACCAAGATTTGGGGCGGTTAAAAGAGACCAAATTACCCCATATGAGACTGTAACAACTTGACCCCAAGTCGTCACCTCTCAACCTAATAACAGTTTTTTAATTTACATTGGCTAAAGCTAAATCCAATTATAGGCAACATAAATAAAACACTATTAATTGAAATAAAATTAAACTACTAAACTCTCACTAAGATCCTTGATGTGTGGCAGAGTGACTTCAGCTCTTCATGCACTAGTAAACTCCTTCCCATATCATACACCAGCGAAAAACACCAAAACAAACACACTTGAGTGACCACCGAAAGGTCACCCTACCTAAACATACTTACACAACTCTGACATCTCTCCTGGATGCCGCTACACTACAATTGGTAATTTACCATTGCCCAATATGCAACAAACTCTTTAAAAACATGCCTATTAAAAGTCATTTCCTTTTCTTTTCTTTTAAAACCATATGCATACATTTTAAAAACGTGATGCACACAGCCTAGTCCCATACACTCTTGGTGCGGATAAAACAACCAACAGTGTCTAAACACTCTCACTAGTGTCCAAAATGCCCAAACAACACACAAAAATTGGCATAAAGCCTTAACTCCAAAACCATAGAAAACCATATCAAACACAGAGCCACTACTCCAAAATCTCATGTCTCAGAAAACAACACAAATTTGTATCTCAAGTAAACCACAACACCACTCACGGTGCAACTGAACAACAAGCACTAGCTACAAGTAGTTGTTGACAAGAACCCCAAACCCACTGCACTACCACAAACAATCGCAGCCTGGCCAACCCTACCACCTCAGCAGGACCCTCAACATGTGTCAAGCTACCTGACGTTAAGCAACTGATACTGGCCACAAGCAGTTGTTGGAGACTCCTGCTCCTTTTAATTACACTGTCGTGGTAAACCACCCGGTATAGGAGTCCAACCGCCCTGGCTCACAAGCCTTGCTATTTCTCATATAGCACACACACGAGGTGCGTCCTCATGACGCCCCTTGGTGCCCAGAAACCTGACACCTCCTACCCTAAACTCAGCTAGCACCGATACTAAAGAAATGCCTAGGTCTCTTTCATCTCGGGGCCCTTTCATCACATTGTCATGGCAACTCAGCAACCACAACCTTAGACACGTCTCCGACTACTCAGAGGTCTCATTACCCCTTATTGGTACTGTTTGTCGGATACATGGTTCCTACCAGTCTCTGTACCCATACTGACTAGGGTATCACGTCTAGCTACACAGAGGTCTCATACCCCCTAGATCCGTTGCCATGATACCACTATGTATATTCAGTACCCTAGGTCTTCGGTATTCAGAACAAGTGGAGTGTCATACCTCCAAGTTCAGCCAGTATCTCGACCCGTGGACCTTAGCCTTGGCCCCGTAAACAACAATCAAAGAGTGTCATATCTCCAGTATTCAACGAACACTAGTCTCAGCCTCTTGGTCTCACCATTAACAGAAATCCACAGAAAACCCTTTCTAAATTCTTTGCAAAACTGTGCATTTTTTTCCAAAACTCATTTAGAAAACTATTTCAAAAATATTTTAAAAACATCACTGAAAACCATGCAAAACACTACATAAGGAAGTCACGCGAAAAACCATAGACCCCAAACTGTATTTTCCAAATCCTTTGAAAATCACTTTTCAAAGCATTCTTGAGTTTTCAAAATCTTTTGCAAACTCTACACTTTCTTTTCAAAATCCTTTCTTTAGATCTTTTTGAAAACCATTAAAATACTACTACAAAATACAGTCTTAAAGTCTCACATGACTTACAAGGGCGAATGTCAATACAACCTATAGCCAAACAGTGCCATTAAATACCTAATTCTGTGCACCAAACCAAAAATTACCCAACATCTAATCCTAAGGCTAAATATTAACTCTAGAGTCCATCTAAACCATTATAGAGACGAACCAAGTATTTCTAGATCGTATAGCCTTTTATGCCAAATTACACTTAGTGGAGTCTTGTTGATGCATTTTAGGCAATCCCTAACTCATCTCTAATGATTTACTTAATTAGCTCTATACTGTATGCCCTATAGTGTCAATATAACACTAATTATATCCAAAACTATCAAAAATAAGTCCCTAAGGGTATATGTGCAATTTACATAAGATTTGAGGACTTAAAAGTAATGAAATCTAAAGGTTAAGGGTTGAAATGTAATTTCAGCAAAGTCAAGGAGCCCAATAGCAACTTTCTCAAAACTCAGGTACTGGATTATAATTATTATAAAAGTTTAGGGGCTAAAATGCAATTTTCACATAAGGCCAAGACCTAAAGAATAATTTCTAAAAAATTCCAGGGTCAAAGTGCAAAATGTCTAATTTACTGTTCAACGTCTTTGTCAGACGACCCATTTTTCACCAAAACTGAGAGTTGAAACCATTCGCAGCATGACCAGCTAAATCTTGCAAACTATATACCAAAATGAAGATCTCGAAATGATCTACGTTTTGGGACAAGTTTCACAACAATCCATTGTATGGTTTGCATGAAATCACAAGCGAAAAGTTTTAGGATACACAGTACACCCATCACACCATACACATCCAAAAATTACAAATAATATGCCAAAATGAAGATCTCGGCAAGCTCTACAATTTAGTACAAGAAACACAAGGGTTTGATACGGATCATTAGAAATCACAATCCAAAGCTTACTGCCACTGTACACATCAACAGTGACAGTCCTCACTAATAAAGTTTGTGACCGTGCCCGGCCCAAGGTGATCCTACGCGGAGTCATGCCAGAAGGAGAAGGCCGCAGCCATGCCAAGATGGCGAAGACGCGAGATGGGATGAAACGAAAAGGAAAAGGAATCGCCACCTAATCTTTTAAGGGAAAAACGAGGAAAACCACAAACAAATCACAAAAAGTGAATGAATGAGATGTAAACATGAAGGCCAGATGTCTACTAACCAGAGGAAAGGTAAGGATTCCTATTACGCACAGGGAAGGAGTTAGGCACCCCCGTACGCCCGAGAAACTCGGTCTTTCTAGCCTGATTCGCTTGCAAAAGGCTGAATGAATGTTTACTATGCCTAGATTGTGTTCTAATCATGCTGACATGAGTGCCAAGACAATACTGGATGGATGTATAGGAGGGTACGTGAAAACTGCAAAGAAATCCTCGTGAAATGATGAAATCACAAAGTATGACACAACAAAGAAAATCACATGAAATGACGAGGTTTCTGACGAGAAGTACTCGAAAAATCATACAGGTCTCAAGAATGTCAAAAATTCAACTAACTCAAGTCGCTAGAATCAAAAAAAGCATCCCAGAAATCACGGTAGGAAAACTAGACAGAAGTCCTCACAAAGTAGGAAAACTGTGACATGTAAAGAAATTCACATAAAATGACGACGTTTTTGTAAAGAATGATTCAGAAAACTATACCGATGTCAAGGGGATCAAAAATGCAACATATCTAAATCATTAGGAGTGTAGAAAACACCAACTAAATACAAACGAAAAAATTGCAAAAAAATCCACGTAAAATAGGGAAATTGTGAGATGAGAAGAAAATAACATAAAATAACGATGTTTTTGTAAAGAATAGTCTAGAAAACCATACTAGGTCAAAAAGATAGAAAGTGAGGTCAAATCGAGTTATTGGAATCATGGAAAAGGTCGTGAAAATCAAAAAGGGAAAATAATCCGTGGTGAGGCCAATGTCAGCCTTCAGGTCTGTTAATATACGCCCTCGGGCGATGAAATCCAAATCAAATCTAAAAATTTGAAAATATGGAATGAAGATAGTCAAATCGAATAACAGATGAGGAAATCAGAAGACAGATGAGAGAAAATTCTATGGAAGAATGCATGAAATGCAGACTTATTCAAAAAGGATAGACTAATGTGCAAATACAGCAAAAACTATGTAAAATGCATGGAAATGTACCTAAATGAGTAAAAGATGCTAAGGAATGCTTCGGACAGAGATTATGCAAGACTTGGTGCAATAACTGACACACATGTGTATGAATCGATGACACAGGGGTAATTTGGTCATTTCAGTGGTCAAATGTGATAAATGCATGCATGGCGATAATGCATGGTCTAAGATATGCCAAAATGTGTGAAAAATGTCAGGAAAAAGAAAACATGCAAAAGAAAAGGCCCTGAAACAATAAAACAATGTAAAAACAATAAATAACAATTATATAGACCAAAACACAAAATTCACAAAAAAGGATGAAAAACTGGATTAAAATTCATTCAGAAACTTCGGCTTTAGTGTACATATGATAGATCAAAGTAAAATGTGACACTGGAATGTGAGAATTGTACTTAGATAATTTCCTGAAAACTCAGGGTCTAATGTGCAAAATTCACAAAAAGAGAAAGTTCATGGTTAAAAATGTGTTTAAAAAGTCTCATCTTAATGCTAGGATGTAAAATTTAATGATAATGTGGCTATGTGATGTTTCATGTGTGAAAATTATACTTTTGGTAATTTCTTGAAAACCTAGGGTTTACTATGCAAAATTCCCACATAGGGTCAAATCTGACAAAAATGTGAAATCAGATGTTCATTTATATTTCAGACATGGTTTTTTGTTGAAAACCTTATTCAAGTGGAGATTTACAAGCACAAGTGATCAGTAAATGTGAAACATATTAAAATGTGATTTAAAATGCAATAAAAACTCTCATTAATGATTTAGGAAAGTTTTAGGGACCTATATGTAAATTTTCCTATCAAAAAACATTATGGCTGAATTCAGAGACTGATTTGCAAAATTTTAGGACGAAAATGTGATAAAACCTATGATTTTTACATGAGCAATGCAATTATAGATAATTTTAAGGTCTAAAATGCAAATTATACAAAGGAAATTCTTTTCAAAGAACTCTGGGGGCAAAATGCAAAATCTCAGGACTTAAATGCAAAGAAAACATGATCTCAGGGGTTTAAGTGTGATAAAACATGTATGAATAGGATTGAAAATGCAATTAAAAGTTGAACAGGGCAAAATGTGCAATATTCACAATACAATTTTAAAATAAGAAAACTCAAGGGTCACAAAATAAATTTTCAGGACTCATTTGCAAAGACAACATGAATATAGGGGCTAACTGTGAAGAAACAAAAATATATGGAACTAAAAATGAAATTAAAATTTAAACAGGAGAAAACATGCAATATTTACAAAAATAATGAAAGAATGAAACTTATTTAAGTCTTCAGGGGCTTAAACACAAATATACAGGACCTCAGTGTAATAAAAAATGGACCCAAAAGTAATAAAAAAGGACCTGGATGTAAGAAATGACCTGGATGTAAGAAAAAAGGACCTGGATGCAAGGAAAAATGTAACACCCGTAAAATTCATTTTGTAATTATTTATATTTTATGAATTTTATTCCAAGACGGGTGTTACTGTTCTAAGGCCTGTTGTGCGGTTTTGTGCTTTTGGGCTTGGGTCTCGTGGGCTGGCTTCTATTTGCGTGTCCCTGTGCTTGGTTTGGCACTATGCGTGTGGGGCCCAGGTGTGGATCTGTGTGGGGTCCAGGTGTGGGGTCCCCGTGGAACCCGCATTTGTGGACTGTTGGTGGTGACTGGTGGTTGGGCGGAGTGGTTGGTTGCTCGTGCGGTGTACCAATGGCTGAGACTCGCAGGTAAGCACGTTCCCAACTACTACGGGCACAGGCTTTATAAGCCGGACCGCACTCCTCACCGCTCATCGCCACCTTCTTCTTCTTTCATCTTCTTTCCTTCCCCTCCCCGGCGCGCACCTCTCCTTCCCCACCATTCTTTCCCTCCTCCCCACTCCTCCATCTCCGCCCCTTCTCCTTTTCCCCCTTCCCCTTTCACCCGACTTCCTCTGTCTTTCCCCTGCATCACGCACCGAGAGAGAGAGAGAGAGAGAGAGATTAAGGGAGTGAAGCGTATGAGCTGCGGTGGCTTGGGTGGCACGTGGAGCTTGGGTGGAGCGTCTTCGAGGCTGTGGAGTGCTCCCGAGGCCGTGGTTGCGCAGGAGCTTATCGGAGTCGACTGGAGAATCGCCAGAGCACATTCTCATGTACACATCTCCACCTCATGTAACAGAGAGCATGCAATTGGTAGAAAATGCTAGGATTGCATGAAATTTAAGTAAATTTACATTCCTAGAATTTATTATGATTTTATGAGAATTTATGGCAAATTTATTGGCATTTATGATGGTTGGTGTGTTTTAGGTCGTTTTGACCCTTCTGCCTTTCCGATTTTATATCCCGATGCATGGTGAATAAATTTTATTTTTGTTTATTGGGTTTTGGAGTAGACCCGAGGGTCTACATTCCATGTTTTATGCAAGATTTTTGGTACTTGTTTAGGGGGTCCGATCGGAGGTCCCAGTTGGGGCGATTTCGAACGATAGGGTTTGGGTCGTTTTCTGGTTTCACAGAATTCGACATACTGAAATGAAAACAGCACACCGAATCAGTGAATTTCGGTATACCGTTTTTCTGTCAATTTGGTCCTCTGGTCGATTCGGCCTATTGAATCACCCCGATCGACTGAATCAGCAGATTTCGGCATACCAAACCTGATTTTCGGCATGCCGAATCAGAGCCCAAATGATTTTATAAAATGTGTTTTCCGAGGGCTTTCTTGATTGCTGTGTTTTGTCCCATCGAGAGGGATTGTGGGTCATCAGTGGTGGTCCCCTGGGACACCAAACACGTCGCTTTGCCGAGGTTTTGGAAGAATTTTCAAAGATAAGAAAATGTGTTTCAAAGAATAGTTGGCCTGTTTTGGAAAATGTTTTTCCTAATTTTCTGTGTACGAGCCGAGATAGTGTGGGACCGTGTCAACTGGACCAGGCAATGTGACGACATTCTCGAGTGGTCGGGCACAATTCCCTGGTTGAGGTCGGAGGCAGATACCTGAGGCTGAGGGGCGTCGGGTCCTGAAGGTATGAGACTTCTTGACTGTCGTCTCGAGGTTAGGGTTGTGGTCCGCGGGTTGATGTGCCTTGTAGCATGATAGGGAGGTATGATACTCGTGCTGTCACTGTGAGCACTGAGTCTCGGGTGTTGTCGGGTGTGGAGGTTTGACACTCCCTCCTGAGCACCGTGTGTGGAGGACGTCGTGAGGAAGCGTACCCTATGGTGGCTAGTACAGGTGAGACACGTGCCCAATAGCTGGTAGCGTCTTGAGAGACAGGACAGCCTTCCCAGGGAGGGGTTAACTTGTAAGGGCTCTCCAGGTGGGAGAATTGCGGAACGTTGTTCGCTCCTACACAGGGTGACTTCACCGTAACAGTGCAAGATGTTGTGGTCACTCCTCAGTAGACTGCGTGTGGTCAGAGTTTGGTTGCCTGACGCCGGACATCTCGACTCACTTTGTGTGGTTTTGGCCATTGAGGGCCTTTGCTTGTGGCTTTGGGCTAGTAAAGCCTTGGTTTGTGGTTTTGGCCGGTGTGGGCCTGATTTATGAGGTTTTGAGAAAATGGTTTGCGAAATGAATTTAAAAGGAAAATTGATTATAATTTTCTTTTCCGTACTTTTCGTGGAGTGCGTACTGGGTGACTTTTGTCACTCATACGTTTTCCCTCGTGTTTTGGTTTGCAGGTGCAAGCATGCAGACGTTTAGCATAGTGCATATAGTCTGGAGTCTCCTAGCTGCACACACAGGTTCCTAGTAGTTTGATATTTACTGTTGGCTTTAATTTCCCCGTAATTTAATTTGTTTTAAATTATTGTGGAAAATTTGGGGCGTGACAAAAAAAGACCTAAAATAAATTCCGGGGACCTATATGTAATGACAATCAAGACCTATGTGTAATTATAAAAGACAAAAAAATTCCTTAAATATATGTGTTTCGAAGATCACCAGCGAACTCCAGCGTGCTTCCGACGTCGTCACAGCGGCGGGAAAGTGGAGGCAGTGGTCGGAGGAGCTGGAGGACGTCACAGCGAGCTCCTCTATGGCTGTAGGCTGGAATGGGGAGGCCTCTCCTCGGGCGGCATCGGGACGACGACGGTGACTCGACGGCAGCGTTGCATCGACGATGAGCGGCATCCAAGGGCTGAGGGAGCTCCAGGAGGCCATCACTAGCTTTTCAGTGGCTTCGGGGTGTGAGGAGGGCTATTGGAGGCCTCCTCTTGTTCGACTTGCCGGAGAAAGCGGCCATAGGCTCCAAAGATCGTCGAAAACCGTCGATGGAGGTTCGAAGGAAGGCTGCAGTGGTTGAGTGAGAACCGGAAGGAAGTGAGGCGCCTCCTGGAGGCTGTGCGGAGGTCTGGGGACCCTCAGACCACTCCTGCTAGGTTATCCGGCAACGACTCCGGTCATCTTCCATGGCGACGTCGAGCGGTGCTTTGTCTTCTTGGGCATCCGGGAGGCTAATGGAGGGCACGGGGAGCAAGGAGGGATGCCTACGAGTGTTCCTAGATGATTATTTCTAAGGTCTACTAGGTGGATCCCCTTCTCCATCTAACTCGCCAAAGATGGGTTCTAGTGAGATGATGGGTTGCTGTGAAGGGGGAAACGGAGTGGCTATCCCTCGCGTGGCCATCTCAGGCACGCAAGTGGAGATGAGGATGCCCAAACACTCAGGAACGCATCGAACAGCGAAAGGAAAATAAGATGGAATGCAGATGCCGTTTACCTATACCACGATTGGGTGAGGCTATCTCCGGCGATGCTTAGTGCGGCTAAACGTGGTTCGGGATGGAGAGCTTAGGTGGGAGGAGAAGAATGTGGATGTGGGCACTCTTGTTCTGGTCTTTTTGGGAACAGACCTCTGGTGGTTTTTGTTCTCCTCCTCTCTGTGTTCTCTGTTCAATTCCGTCCCCCCCCCCCC
>JAMKQA010122454.1:0-19259 GCA_024699735.1 Posidonia australis | reverse complement strand
CCTACTGCTTGTGTGCCAGGTTACCCCTGATCAAGGTAACAACAGTAAAGAAAAGTGGAAATGAATAAAGAAAGAGAAATGTATTTTGGTCAGGATTGGACTTGTGAAATGGTCCTAAAATCCTGAAAAGAAATGATGATGTTTTAACCAGTTACCGGTCAATGTTTATGATTTGGTTTTGAGCCCAAAGGGGCATTGTGTTTTAGCCTGGATCTGGTCAAAATGTGTATTTGAAAAGTGTCTTTTGGGAAGAAATCCCCAATATTGAAAATTGAATTGTTTTGGAAAAAAAAATGAATTCCTAAAAGGTTTTTGAAAGGAATGTTTTGTAAAAAAAAGAATATGATTTTGGTTTAATAAAAGAAAGTATGATTTTCAAAGGAGAAAACCAAGTTTTTTTTGCAAAATGATAAGAAACGAGTTTCTTTTGGTTTTGCCGAGTTTTGTTTGTGGTTGTGTGTTTTGGGACGCGTATTGGGTGACTTAGATGTCACTCACGCGTGCTATTTGATTTTCAGGTGCAGACCGTGTGTAGTCGAGTTCCGGTGTAAGAATTGGAGCTTTTAGCCGCATATTGTGATCTTGAAGGTGAACCTTGGTTACAGTTATATTTGTTTCTATAATTAGTGTAATTATGCTTGAGATACTGTATTTTGGTAGCGTGTTCGGGATCAGAGCGTTACAAAATGAAATAAATTTGGTTTAACCATTAGATATCTTCTATAAATCAATCCTTTCCTTGGAACACCCTTGACATAGACAAGCACTCGAAGTATTCCTCGCCAAGTTGCCAATAGACTATCTTGAACTCATACATAAACTAACCAAGGTAGTGCTTGGAAACGTGCTTTTCTATACTAGCTTTTTGCATTAAGCGCTTTTTCCATAATAAGCGATTCCAAGCACGTTCAATAAGCTAACTTATAAAGAAAAAATGTGTGCAGTTTAATAGTTCATTTTGCTGCTTTTTGAAAAGTTCATGGTCCCTCGCTTATGGAAAAGTTGTGGTTTTTTTACCATGATTTTCCAGTGTTATCCTTATAACTTACTCATTATTTCAAAAAAAAAAACAAAACAAAATTACAATTAATGGTCCCCCGTCGCTGCCGCCACCTTCTTCTTCTGCTTCCTCCTCCCATAAACCACCTCCTTCCCACGCCTCCTCCCAAGCTCCACCCACAGGTACACAAAAGAACCATCGACAATAGGGATCTCCACGGCGAACTCGGTGTAACATAAGACGAACAGCAACGTGGAGACTCTAGAGACGACGCAAGAGGAAGAAAGAACTAAAGGTAGATTTCTGAGGTGGAGGACAACAATTACTGCCTGGTAGATGTGATGGTTGATGTTGGTGTTGATCATTTAGGTGTCCTACCGAACGAGCTCCTTTTCCTCATCATGTCCTTCCTACCAATGGATGCCACAGTGTGAATGCTGGCCATCTCTCGCCATTGGAGACACATCTCTTCCCTCTTGTCCTCTTTGTCCAATCTCAGCCTTGATCCACTTGCCTTGGGTCTCGTTCCCTTGTCCAATGACAATGACCATGACTACGACCATAGGAAGGAACACCACCATGAAGACTGGGTTCTGAGGGCGAACAAGGCCCTCGCCTCTCACCATGCTCTCATCTAGAGATGCAAGATTGTTGACTGCACCGACACCTGAAACATGTGGAGCGAGCGTTGCATCAACCACTGGCTTGATGCTTTTGCCCACCAAGGCATCCACGCTCTCATCCTGGAGTCTTGCACCAAGATTCGCTTGCCCGAACCATTCCTTCCACGCTCCAAATCCCTCGCCTTTCTAGAGCTCCGTCGATCTCAATTAACTCTCCGTAGAACTCTAGCCTTTGCCGATGGCGATTACGCAACTCCTTGTCCTTAAAGGACTATCCAGTCCTTGAGATGTGGGATGGTCTCCTTCAACGCTTGGCTATAGCTCGTCCAACTTTGAAAGGACTCCTCCAACAGGAAAGACTCCTTGGGGCATGCGAAGCAACTCCCTCTCCTCCTTGCTTCTCCCATGGCTGGTTGGTTAGTTGCTTACTTGCAGGGTGTAGTAGAGGATTTATGGGGAAGAGGATAATTTAGTCCTTATGTAATTAAATAAACACTTTTACATATGCAACCCAAACAGACTTCTCATTCTCTTTAAAAAACCTACGGGTAGTCTAACTTAAGAAAAAGCTATCTTTTCTTAATAAGTTGTGTTTCTAAAAGCGTTTAAAAACACAACCTAAGAAGGCTGACAGCATAAGCTATATCTGACCTTGTGACTATAAAATAAATTAACTTCCTAATTAGAGACCTATGCTATCCAAGGTCCTCCAAAAGCTATAAGGAACTGTCCCAAAAGGATGAACTAGGCTTTATAAGTGTGCTGCCAGGTTTACAGCTTAAGAGATCTATCTCCTATAATAAATCAAGTATATATTTTCTCTGTGACAAAAATATCCTTTCCTTGGACTAAGCAAACTAAATGTCTAAGAAATACTTAGACCTATCCATATCCTTAATAACAAAATGTCTCCTCAGGTACTCCTTAGTGTCAAAAATAGTTGCAGTATCACTTCCTATCAATAAAATATCATCAACATAAACTACAAGAACTACACAACCACTACTCGTCTTCCTATAGAAAACTGAATGATCTACAGTACGTCTGTGAAATCCACCATCTATCACTACTCTATTGAATTTCTCAATGTATAGTCTCAGATGAAAGAAACAAGGCAAAACTACAAAATACAGGATAAAGTTTATCATACGACACAAAATTAGAATAAAATGGATAGTAGAAAATCTTTTACCCTTTCACAGTGCAATAGGCTGATCAAGCTCTGAGGTGGTTGAGTCTGAAGTGTTTTAATCTGCAGTCGTGGTTAAGGATGGCTCAACTGGAGGGAGCAGAGATGGTTGTTGATAATGACGATAAACCTATAATGGATGGTGTCCATGATTGTTTACAATTTCAAAGTGATTATCCATAGGTACAAGAGTAGGCAAGGGAATACCATCTAATTGGACCTCACTCGCCTAAAAGTAAGCCTGAGACTCAAAGAAGGTGACACATATATTATCTCTTAATCGGAGGATGGAAATAACAATACCCGCTTTACGTACGAGAGCATCCAACAAAGACACTTAATGGACCTAAGAGAACTCGTCAAGGCTAAAAGAAAGATCCTAAACAAAAACAACACATCCAAGTACCTAAGGTGGTAAGGAGAATAACTCAGAACCAAAACGAAGTCGCCGAAGAGGTATCTCACCACTTAAGGGTGTGGACGACATCCTATTTATTAGAAAGGACACAGTGAGTATGTCATCAGACCACAAGTATTTTGACACCTTCATTTACAACATAATGGTGCAAATAACATCTAGGATATGGCGATACTTCTTTTGTAGTACATCATTTTTGTTGTGAAGTACATTGACATATGATTTGATGTATTATGCCTAAGGATGCACAAAGAAACTAAAAATTACTTTAAACAAATTTAAGAACATTCTCAGTGCGTAAATATTTTAAAGTAATGGAGAACTTAAGAATAATGGAGAATTGATTTTTTATTTCTACCAAAAATTGTTTAACTATAGTCATAACATGAAAATGATCTTTCAACAAATAAACCCACGATGCACGAGTAGTTATCCACAAAAACAACATAATATCTATTACCCAATACTGACTGAACACGACTCAAACCCCAAACATCACAATAAATCAAATCAAATCAAATAAACACTAACTCGACATTAACCATAAACACCTAAAGGTAACGTGATAATGTTTACCTAATTGACAAGACTCACAGTAACGCGATAGTGTTTACATAATTGATAAGACTCACAGTCAAATGGTGACACTAAAATCCATGGAAAAGCTTGCTCGAACTTTTGATATGACGGATGACCAAGACAATAAAAGACAGATGTCTCTAACGTAGACACGAATGTCACCAGTTCATGTGGAATCTCGTCCCGAACAAGTAGATACATGCCATCTCCATACTTACGGTCCAAACCAATCTTCTTTCCTATCTACTAATCCTAAAAAACATAATGAAGGGGAAAAAAATAAGATATAGAGTACATTAATTGTGTGGTAATGATACTAATAGATAACAAATTTACTAAAAAGTTACGTACAAAAAGAATGTTATCCAGTCTAATTTGAAAAGAGACTTAAACAACCCCTTTCAAAGAAACAAAGCATGAACAGTCATCCACAATCATCACAAAAGAGACATCACAAAGGCTAGACAAATGGGTAAAAAGGTCACGTGTACCTGACATGTGGGAGGAAGTGCTAGAGTTTATGATCCAAGAATTATCCTTAAAAACAATCATAGCACTACTCATACCTGAAAAGGAAGCATGAGCTGCGATCATAGAGGAATCTATAGCCTGAAGCTATAGAAACCACTTATAGTTAACCTAAGATATGGTGACAATAGGAGAAGTGATAGTAACAACCTTAGAAGACAACTCAGTAATAGTGGTGGTAGTAGTGACATTTGCCTACTGTGACTTACCAAACTTGTTCTAGCACTTCTCATAATAATGTGCTAGACACCCACAATGCTCACAACAAGAACCACCCCAATCCCCTCATCCTATAAAACCATGACCACGTGAAAAGGATGTAACCATAACAGATTGAATTGTAACAAAAGCTAGTGTTGTTGTAAAAATCCTGAGAACTCTAAGGAAGGTACTCTAAAGGTCTAGAAGAGCCTCAACATTCAAAATTTGTCCATGAATATAAGAAGACAACTTTGGATTGAGGCTCCAGAGATATGTTGTCACTGCTAACTTCTCCTGATACTGTCTCATATTCGCCATATCTGTTGTCAAAAGCTGATATATATCAAGCTCATCTAGTAGACCACGAAAAGTAGTAAAGTGCTCCTACATGGATATGTTGCCTTGTTGGAGAGAGAAAATCTCCTCATACACCTTAAACACCTTAGAAATATTCTTCTCGTGCGTATATATGATCTTCAGTGTATCCCATATTTCTTTAGGAAGTACAACATCGTTACCCATAAGCCACACTCGACTCCATGCTGGAGACTAACAAGGAGATAATTACAGCATCGTCTGCATATCAGTCCTCATATATAGAATCATTTGAATCAGGAAAGGACTCGATGAGATGCCTAATCTTCCTATGAGCAGCAATAAAAGTCTTGAAATTTTATACCCATAAACGATAGTTCTTCCCATTAAGTTTTTTGGAAGTGTTACTGAGGTTCTTCGCCAACGATTCACGAGACGTCATGGAAAATGGACTGAAAACTGATCTGATTGGTCACAAGCAATAGGAAACAATGACTAATTTGTCGCACAAACAGTCCAACCGATAACACAAATACTGTCCGAAGGCACAAACATGTGTGGATATCACATGTCCATACACAAATGGAGAACTAGAACTGTTGGATAGCTAACAACATAACAGTGATACTCATGTGTGGCTGCCAATAAGCCTAAAAGGCTTTGCTATGTGTGCTGGTGGGCCTGGAAGGCCCGACTTGGGCTGCAAGGCCCGGTAGTGGGCACCAATGGGCCTAAAAAGCCCGGTTGAGGCTGTTATGCAGCGGTTCTTAGGCCGACTACTGCTGCCAAAAGGGGTGGTAGGGGCCAAAGGAGATGGAGGGGGCGTCAACAGGGGTTGGAGGAGGTGAAAGGGGCGACAGAAGGGGCTAGGGAGGAAGGTGGTAGGGCTGGCGGTAGGGGTTAATAATGGTGGATAGGTACCTAAGGTTTCTTCCCAGACTCGTACCATGTGAAAGTGGATGATTAAATTGTATTACTGGATAACATATTGATTATACATATATAGGTAGTATTAGATATCCTAACATAAATAGATGTCCATTTACCCACAAGTCTAAACTAAACTCTAATAACACAAAGACTCTAATATATAACACTAATAGTAATAAATGTAGTTTTAGTGTTAAGTGTATTATTTCCATGTGTATTTATTATTTCTAGTATTTTTTCATGTATTTTGTACTAGCATAAGAGTATATTCTTCACATATTTTTAGTATCCCTTATTGTGTAAACACTAAAACTAAATGGCAAACACTAAAATCAAATTGCAAACACTAAAATCAAACAGTGAACACTAAAACTAAATGGGAAACACTAATTTTACCAAACTTAGTGTTGTAATTTAGTATTCATTACTTTTAGTGTTGGCTTATAACATTTTTAATGTTTAACACTGAAATGAAAATTGAGTTATTATTTACTTTTGTAATTTACAAATGTAAGCATTAATGTACATTTTTAGTATTAGTGTTAGTGATATTGTTTCAAGTATTTTTGGGATTACCGTTGGTGATATTCTATAAATGTATATTTGGCATTAGTGTTGCTTTTATAAATGTATTTTCTTCTAACACTAATTCTAAATATATTAATACTAATTTATTATTCAACTATTCATAAACCAACTTGTTGTACCTCAATGTTTTGTTATTGCTCAACTAAATTTCAAAGAAATCAACAAATGCTAAAAAGTTGAGCATCAATTTTATGGACTAATGCTATTTGTATAACACTAAAAAGAAACAGGAAAATGTAGCATTACATTAAGCATAAGCATAAGCATTAAGAATGTTATCCTAATTTCTTTAAAAAAAGTTAGAACCTAACAACCACTTGTCAACATCAATAGGATCAAAATCAAACATAAATTCCAACACCAATTTCCCACTCCAACATTTTTAATGTGACCCATCGTTGTCTACTTGTTAATAGTCAATGTCAATTTGATTTAGTACATTGTGATTTATGGGATCCTACTAAGACTTCGTCTGTGTATGATCATAGGTACTATATTGTGTTTATTGATAATTTTTCGCATCTCGTGGGTTTCAAAAGTTCACGTGCATAGTTTGAGAAATTCAGTAGTATAATCACAACTAATGGGTTTCAGTATTGCACTGTTAATCACTCTATCTTCTATAGACGGACTGACAATGGCTATGTTATTTTGACAGTGTATGTAAATAATATCTTATTAACAGGAAGTAGCACTGTAAGAGTTTAGGAGACTAAAGAAAATTTGCACACTTTGTCACCAAAGATATGAAAAAAACTAAATATTTCTTAGACAATGAGTTTACTTACACCAATGACGGAATAACATTGTCTCAAAGGAAGTATGCATTATGATCTCATGGTATGCAAGCTAGAGAACACCCCTATTGATCAAGGTTTAGATTTATAGGACAGTACGTTATCATTCTTTGAAGATGTAGGTAGATCATGGTTTTAAATGTCGATTTCGTGTCGGACTTCGATAAGTTGAAAAATAGACACGTGTCGGAGAAATATCGATATGTCGGAATCGTGTCGGTGGAAACACGGTAAAAAAAATTTACATTTGTTCAGAAAACTTCTATTTCGATATCGTGTTGGAGTCATGTCGGTAAATTGAAAATAAGACACGTGTCGGAGAAATTTCGGTGACACGAGTAGACATTTGGTACCATGAGGTAGATACAGGCATATGATTGATTAATCTACCTTACTATTGCATGACCTGACATTACAAATATAGTGGAGATTCTCAATCAATTTATGAATGAACTGAGAAATAATACACTGACAAGAAGCTCTGATAATGCTAGCAATCAAGAAGACTCCTGATAAAATACTGGTTTATAGAAGAAATGGTGATCTACACATTAAGACATACTATGTAAGAGACAGAGGAGACCGAAAGTCAACTTTTAGGTACTGTATGTATATTGAAGGTAACCTTGTCACGTGATGCAGTAAGAAATAGAATCTAGCCTTTAGGTCAAATGTTAAAGCTAAATATCGATCCATGACGTAGACAACTTGTGAAATAATATGGCTCCATTCTCTACTATTTGAGTTTAGTTTTTCTATAGATGTCCCTATACTTATGTATTATGATAACCAAACTATCATTTTCATTACAAACAATCTAATCTTCCATAAGAATACCAAACACATAAAGATAGATTGTCACTACGTTCATGATATGGTGATGAAGGAAATTATTTATGCACATTATACTCAATTCCTAAATCAACTAATAAATATTTTCACTAAAAGACTAAGTGTTGGGTTTTTTAAGTTACTTTGTAACAAGATAGACATGATTGATATATATACTCTAATTTGAAAGAGAGTGCTAGACTCATTGGATATGTGTGTTGGTTAATGGATTATTACATATCCGCATTAGTTTTTCTTTAGCTCATATTCTCTCCCTAATCTCATAGATAGTTACGTGGTAATTTTACTAGGAACGATAAAATTGCATGTAGTTTCCATATTAATTTCAAAATTTAAAACTCAAAAAGACAAAACCAATAACGAAAGTAATTACTATATTAGATATTTTTCTAATAGCATATAGGTATGATCTATAAAAGAATGCCTTTTTTTTGCAATAAATAATAGTTTGTTGTTGAGAAAAAAAACTATAGGAGATATGATCAAGTTCTACTGTTGTTTTCATCGATAATACTAAACCAATTGCACGTTATGAATTTGATAAAGTTAGCAAGAAAATAGTTTTTCTATGTTTTGGTGGTTAATGATTAAGTATTTATTGATTTTTAATGTTCCATATCATTTGTTCTTTTATTGATGTGCAGAATTTTAAATTACATATTTACTAATTTTAATACATGATGTTGACACATTTGAGTAATAATATGAAATAATGTTTATTTTGGTAACTACCGAAAATAATAGAGAATATTGCTCATTTAGTTCAGCAAACCATCTTTTATTTTCTACAAAGGAAACGTTTACTAACGCCTTTTTACATAACTTATTGTGTTAAACGCTTATTGCTCAATAAACATTTCCAAATGGTGGTTGATACACAAACTTTTCTAAAAAAACCGATTGTAGCTTCTTTGTGTATTGTGAATTGTTGGACAGTCTTTTGAAAAACTAATGTGTTTAGTTTTTTAAAAGTTATGAATATTAAGGCATGTTTATGCCTCAAAAACAAAAGAAAATAAAAAAATATCAATCAAAGGAAAACAAAAGAAAACAAAAACTAACGGAATTTATTTTCCATTTAACTAATTTTCTAATGTTTATGCTTATATTGGAAACAAACAAAAAATAAAAATTATGTGTTTATGTGTGTCAGTGGAAATAGAAGGAAAATAATTTTAATTTGTCCACATAAACATAAATGTAATCAATTTTGCTAATGAAACTTAGAGAGCTAACATCTACAAGTTCATTCCAAATCTCTAAATCCATGTCTATAATTCCATTTATAAATTTTGAACCCATCCACTTTGACTTCCTATGATTGTGTAATTCTTATAGCATAATTTTTAAATTTTCGTACAATTTTTCAAATATTTTTTTTGTATTGTCTCATTTGTTTTTTCATTGAATTTCTTCCTTGCTTCTGCAAACGTCTCTGGCTAAATCTTTCCATTTACTACTTTTTCAAAACCATTAATAAATACATCGCATAATATCTCAAGCATTATATCATCATACTTCTCACTTTATGTAAAAGAACAACTCTTTACTACTAGTTCGTGAGATATGCCTTTTCCTTTGTCATCTTTAGTCATATCTATCATACATTGTCAATACAATACACATAATAGCATATCAAATAAAATACCTTAATCATATAATAATTGACAATCAAGGATAGCAAATAACAGAAATAATATAAGAAGTATTTACAAAATACAGGGAGCAATATACAAGAATTGTAAATTAAGTCAAGATACAAGGAGCAATATACAGTGAGCAATATACAAGAAATAATATAAGATATCTTCCTGCCCCGGGGGGGGGCCACCCTCTCTCTCTCTCTCTTTCTGTAAGAGCACTCATGTTGCAAAGAATGGATTCTTCTGGTTTTGCTAGTCCATAACTATTCATTAAAGAATATATATTTCATTGTTACCTATTCTACATGAAACAGATAACGAGTTTTCCGCGTGGAAGAAGACTGTAGAAAGGAGTAAACCACTATTAAAAAATACTTATGTTGTCTTACAAATAAGGTGATGTGTGTTGAAAGCACCTCATCCCCCTCCTCCCTCCCCACCCCCCTCCCTTCCATTCCTCCTCCGTCGCGGTTTTCTTTACAAATCAAGTGATATGTGTTCAAAGTACCTCAACCCCCTGCTCTCCCCCCCAAACCCTGGCTCCTCCTCCATCGTAGCTTTCTTATAGCTCAATTGATGTGTGTTAAAAGCGTTGGACTAAGATCACCCCTGCACATAGTCACCCATCCCCCTCCTCCCTCATTGCATCTCCTCCTCCCCACCCCTATGCTGGATCAACAAATGGAAGAAAACCAAACCAGAGGAAGAAAACTACTCACTACAAGAAGGGTGGAAGGAAGTCGATCTCCACTTTATCACATGAATCCACCGTGAGAAAGGTAAGGAGGATGCAGAGGAAGAACAAAAAGAGGGTGTGCGTGATTGAGGATGAAAACGAAAGTGAAAAAGGCATGACAAATGTTTTCGTTGGAATTCCTACCTTAACCCATGGAAATAAAAAACTTCTCCCTTTTTATACCATGGAAATGAACAAAAAACATTTTCTTTTCTAGTGACGGCACAAATGCTACTTAAAAAAGAGACCGAAGGGAAACTAATTTCTTTTCCTTTACCTTTTTTTATATTCTGATAGCACAAATCCTCCCTTAGTCTCTTAATTTTTCAATGATATCCTCATAAGTTAATTTTAAATACAACATAAGTCTAACAAAATTACAACATGAAATTCATCTCCTCCCACATAGCCCACCACCATCGTTGCGGAACCCATTGCCGGTGACACTATCATTACTTGTTGAAATCCATAATGAAAAGGCTAGTAGGGCTAACAATGATGGCACTGGCAACGACGTCATTGTAGGCAGCAATGGTCTCTAATGGCAATCTTTAACGGTGAACTCCAACAGTATCGGTGGTCTCTAGCAATGAACTTTGACGACGGCGGTGGTCTCCAACGGCGAACTCCTATGACAAATTCCGACATTGCAGTGATTGTGGTGAATTCCGATAGTGGCAATGATGGTATCCGACAGTGGCAGTGATGGATTCCAATGACGGAACTGGTGGCAACGAATTCCAACAGTGGTAGTGATGAACTCTAGTGATGGCGACGGACTCTGACGATGGATTCTGGCGATAGAGTGGTAGCAATGGATTCTAACAGCAGCAACAATGGTCCCCAACAACAAACTCCAACGACAATAACGGTAGCAGTGGATTTTGGCAACGACGATGGTAGTCTTCGATGGCAGTTAACAACAACTATCACAACGGACTCTAGCAGTAGTTATGGTTGTTTGAAGGTAATATAGTCTCTTGACTAACTTATAAGTGCTTATTACATATATAAACCAAACAAGCTTTTCTTTACATACATAACAATTTCAAATAGTATGACTTAACAAAAAACTAACTTTTTTTAATAAGTTGTATAGGAAAAAGCATTTCCAAATGTAACCTAAAAATAACGTTTATTTCAATAACTACTGATGTTTTGTAGTTACTGATCTTTGATGGATGTTATCATTTTCCTTTTTCCAAGTGCCTTGTCTAGAAAGTGGATCATTTTCATCCTTTGAAATAATATTTATTTCAGCAATTACTGAAAAGAAAAGAGAATAATGTTTATTCAATTCAGCAAACTCTTTCATATTTTCTACTTTAAATAATATTTAATTCAGTAACCACTGATGTTTTATAGTTAATGATCTTTAATAGTGTCACCATTTTCCTTTTCAAGCTTCTTATGTGAGAAGCTGGCTTACTTCTATCCTTTAATGCCATCATGATGTCATTTTCCAAAGAAAAAATAGAAAATGGAATACATGTATTATTGATTTGGATTTTCATCTGACAAAACATAAAACAAGAGAATAATCATTGCTTCAACGTCGCACCACCGTATCAATATTGTCAGTCCACCATGCAGTACCATACTATTACCATGTCGTAGTGCCACAATGCCTTAATTTCCCTTTTTTCGTCGAAGGAAACACCTTCAGCAATTTCATGGAGAGAAGTTTTAACAAAACTGAGAGGAGGGAGAAAAACATAGTGGAGGAAAGCAACGATCACTGATCCTCCTTAACAAAGATCTCATTTGTGTCGTTGACAGCATGTGAATGGCACCATCGTTGTAGGGTGAGGAATATCAAAGGAGAAAAGAATGCAAAAAGGAAAGGAAAAGTGGAGCAAGGATTTTTGGAAACAACCATTGCTTATTTTTAGGAGGTATTTAATAGCTATTATGGAAGCTAATGGCAATTATAGGGATGGTTACCTAAAATGATGGGATTTTTCAAAATTACAGTAAATCACTTTTTTTAAATCTTAAACCATTACTACCATATTAGGAATGTATGATTTAGATTTGGTTATAACTTCAGGTATAAGGCAGTAGGGATTTGAGTTTTACTTATGTTATTTAAGGTTGAGTCCTATTAAATCATTACTCATGTATATATACATATATATAATAGTAGAGATGCTTTGTTTCTTCTTTTACTTATGTAAAACTCAAGATGAGAGAGACATGTATAGGAGAGCTATAATGGAATCAATAAATGAAGAATAATATAGTTAACAAATTCAGATATTCCATGGTTCTGAAATTGTTAGAGGAAATAGAAGTGACAGTGGTAATGCACAGAAAGATAAGAGTAAAAGTATTGTAGGAATGTTTAGAATATATAGTCAAAGGTATGACAATCCAGATTCAGCAACATGTAAAACTGAAAAGTCAAAGCAGAAGACTATCAAAGACATGTTTGGAAATGTTAAAGAAAAAGTTGGTCAAACTGTGGCCAAAAACATATTTTTTAATGCTATTCCGGCGAATACTACAAAAGGACCGTATCTACAACATATGTTTCTTGTAGCGGTCAAAGAAGGTAAGAAAGTAAACACACCAACTGATTATGATATAACAAACAAGTATCTTAAATAAAAAAAAAAGGAATTAAAAAGCTACATTGATAGCTAGAAACGGCAATGACCAACCTATAGAATCACTATTATGTCTGATGGTTGGACAAACACTACCAGGAAACAGATTATCAACTTCATGGTCTATTGTAATGACCGCACAATTTTTTTAAAGTCCATTGATACTTCTGATGTTATCAGAAATCATAGATATCTCTATAAACAAATAATGAAAGTAATTAAGCAAGTAGGATCGTTAAATGTGGTTCAGATTGTCATCGATAATGGCAGTAATTTCAAAAAAACCGGTGAAACAATTATATCCACGTATCTATCTATTAGACACCATGTGCTACTCACTGTATTGATTTGATACTCAAGGACTTTAGTAGGACAAAGTTGGTGGAGAAAACTGTTAAAGAAGCAAAGGTTGTAACAAATTTTATTTACAACAACTCCTACTTATTGGCCTTTATGAGGTCACCTAAGTGTTGTTGTGGTGATTTGACTCAGCCTAGGGTTACTCGATTTGCAACAAATTACATTGCTCTCCAATCGATGATTGATAAAAGGAGTAAACTAAAGTATATGTTTAATTCACAAGTCTGATATAAATATCATAAAAGTGATACTCCAATTGATAGGAAAATAAATTCTATAATTAATAGTCAGTCTTTTTAGGAAGATGTTCGAAAAATAGTAAGCATAATAAACTCGATTTCAAAGGTTCTTCGCTTAGTGAATGATGATAAGAAACTTATAATGGGTTTCTTGTATGAAGTGATGAAGCTGATGAAATATACTATGAAAGATGCAGCATACAGATCATCCAAAGAATACTTGAAGATTATCGAAGAAAGATGGTCCAACATGCTTCTTCACTCTTTATATGAAGCTGGTAAGTAGTTTAATATATATATATTTATCTTTGTCGTAATTATATTAACATTATAATTGGTTGTTTAATTACTTTTCTTTATCAATATAGCATACTATCTGAATCCACGGTACCAATACAATTATGATCTTAGGAATCGTACTGATTTACTATCTTCTATGAGATTGGTAATAAAAAATTTAAGCCAAATGTAGACATTCAAATAGAAACGTTGAATGAAATTAAATACTTTAAGAACCAAATGTTCGGATTTGGAAATCCTCAAGCGATTCGTGGTCGTACTTCAATAACTCCAAGTAAGAATTTGTATATTATTTATTTTATTTTATAACATTACATCACAATATAAGTACTACATTAATAATCAAATATCCTATTTCAAATGAATGGTGGATACTGAATGAAACAATGTTCCTAATTTAAAAAAAATTGCAATAAAGATTTTATCTCAAACTACCTCAACTTCAACATGTGAAACAAATTGGAGCACATCTAATTTTATCTATACAAAAAGAAGGAACAGATTGAAAACTCAAAGATTAAATAATCTTGTGTTTATGCACTATAACATGAGGCTAAGAATAAAATATATCAGAGAAGGAGAAGATAAGGATTACTTTGACCCAATTAATTTGGCATATATATACAATGAGAACGAAAATAAGAATCCTATATTAGAGTGGTTGCAAGAAATTAAACAACCAGTACTAGATGAAGAACAAAGTAAACCAAGTTCAAGAATTACTGCAGAAATGAACAATAATATTGAAGAATACATCAGTTCATCACAACATTCTCGTAGTGGAACTCCAGGCTTAGGTGGTGAGAGTGATATAGATGATATCTCACAATCATCAGATGATGATGATGATGGTGACAGTAGAAATGCAACTCAACCTGAAATTGGAGACTTACGAGGAGAAAGTCAAAGGCCACTTAGTCCATTTACAAAAGAAGATGAATTCACACATGCTACACAAGATAAACATTATGAAACTCAACAACCATCAAGACCAAATCTTTTGCTGTATCATTATAAAAGAAAACCTCATGAAGACACAGTACAAGCAGATTCTTAGAGTAATCATACTAGGAAAAGTTTATTAGAGTCATTTGATTCTCTGAATATCCATAATCCTACAGACCCTTATGACTACAGTTCTTATAAGCAATCAGATTATACATCTGAAAGTAGATGGACGAGAACTTCATCTTTTTATATCCCAAGCTAATAAATTGAATGAGATATGAGCTCCATCTTCAACTATACACCACCACAAACAGAATATGAGCAACAATCTTATCAAGGTCTTCCACGTTAAGATTACTTCCCTCAGCAGCCTCAACAAGTACTTATTGCACAATATCCACTAATAGAGTTCCTGCTTCAACTACCAATATCAGATTATCATTATTATATTATGGAATACCAAACATATTATAGCCATATGTCTTGGAACAACTATGTATTGTGAAGGAAGTCCCAGATTCGACAGCAAATTCATCGTACCTACAACATAACTAAACAACAACATAATATTAATGAACCAAGACATTCTTTCTGGTATTAAGCATATATGAGGTAACTTTTATGAGTATTTTTGTTTTTAAACATTTATTACACATTTTTATCTATGATTTATGCTTCAAAATATTTGTATTAAGTCCATATAGTATATTTCACTATGATACATGTTTAGAAAGTGGATCTAAACAGTCTTAAATGTAGATTATTGTTTACTTTAACTTATTCTAGAATTTCAAAGCAAAATTTGAAATTTTTTTATTATTTCCATGAACTTCCGTAAATTTACCGTATTTCCACCGACATTTCCATCGATGTCCGACACGTTTTCTATTTTTGTCGAACCGAAGTCCGACACGAAATCGATGTTTGGAACCATGGCCAGAAAGGACTATTCAACCCTGGTATGTCCTCTATCCAGTAGGTAGGCCATTTGTTTACGCCCTTTAGTCTCCTATTTTCGTTGTTCGTGGGTGGATACGTGATATCCACTGGTGTTTAAGCCTCCGATTATGTGGTGGTGTTTCCGGTAGACGATTGCTACATGTTTTCTGAAGGATAATCATCTACTTAGTCTTTTTCTACCGTGTTTCTGAAAATTCAGACCTTATATTATTCTGTTATTATGACTACTCGTGAATCTCTTGTCAAGAATCTCAGTGGAACATCTAAAAAATTGAATGACAAGAACTATTACTCTGATCACAAAATTTTGAGACGTTTATTATTACATATAAAAACTCAGTCATCTCACCAAATCGCCCCGAGATAATAAGGATGCTACATATGATGACTGGTTCACGGATGATGTAACTATTGTCTCTTGGATGGTAAACAGCATGGAACCTTCGGTAGTTAGAAGAGTGATGATGCTGAGACCAGCCAAGAAGATATGAGATACTCTTCGTCTCACCTACGGTCATAAGAAGAACATATCCAGAGTTTTTGAGGTATATAAGCAGCTTTTCACTCTTCGTTAGAGAGATCGTTCTATTCCAAAGTACTTTACATTATTGCGTGGTTTACTAGATGAACTTAAGCTACATCAACCCTTGACGATTGATATTACACAGATAAGACAGTATCGAGAAGAACTAGCTGTGGCCATTTATCTTTTCAGGCTATCTCCAAAGCTCAACTCTCAGATCAGGGATAAATTCTAAGAGCTGACAATGTACCAAGTTTATAGACCACTTTTGCACGTGTTCTACGTATCTCCACAACCACTTCTTCTTTAGTTTCTGATCAGTCAGCCATAATAGCTACACGTGGTCGTGAACGTAGTGGCACTCGTAGAGGAAGTCGTGGCCACACAGACGCTGGAAGACGTTCGTGTTGTACTCACTGTGGCAAGATTGGTCATCGAATTAAGAGATGTTGTGATTTACATGGACAGTCCAGTTCTTCTTCATCTGCACATGTTACTACTGAGTCTCCACCAGCCACTTCTACCAGTGACGAGCTGACAATTACTATTTTGTAGGTTGAGTATGACAATCTCCTACAGCTAAAGATCATCGACTTCGCCACCACTATCTCTTACTCCACTTCCATATGTACTAGTGCTCTCCTGACTTCCAGAGATCCCTCCTGGATAATTGATTCTGGTGTCTCCTCTTATATGTCAGGTACAAAAAACTTGTTTACTCATTTGTCACAGTTGTCTGATATTCGGTCTGTGGCCATTGTTGATGGTTGATCTTGCCCTGTTTCTGGAGAAGGAGTTGTGCAGACTTCTTCCCAAATTTCTCTTGATAAAGTCTTATATATACCTGACTTTCTTGTTAATTTTCTATCTATTAGTATTATTACGAAACAACTTCGTTGTTGTGTAACATTTTTCCCTTTTCACTGTACTTTTCAGGATTTACGGACGAGGAGGATTAAGTTGGGCCGTGAACATGAAAATATGCTGATCAATGACGAGATACCTTGGGGATTAATGTATATGGCTTTTACCTCAGAACCGTCTTCGCTGTGGCATTACCGATTGAGTTATCCATTTCACTAGAAGTTACAACAGACTTTACCATGAGTGACTGTTTCTCCTTTTAAGTGTGAATCATGTCAGTTAGGAAAGCATTATCGTGCTTCCTTTCGTCAGTTGCGTCTAAGTCTAGTTCAAATTTATTTGAGTTAATGCATTGTGACATCTGAGGTTCCGTTAAAGTCTCGTCTGTTTCTGGTTATCATTACTATATTGTTTTTATTAATGATTTTTCTAGAATGTCTTGGATATATCTCTTAAAAGATCATAGTCATATTTATAATGTACTCAAAGTTTTTCTTTCTGGAAAAAAAAATCAGTTTGGTTTTACTCTCAAATGTTTGCGTACTGATAATACATTAGAGTTTGTTCAAAACAAAGTTAAATCTTATTGTGCATCTTTAGACATCATACATCAAACCATTTGTCCACACACCTCCTAACAGAATAGGGTGGCAAAACGAAAGCATAGGCATATTCTTGATGTTGCTCATACTATTATGTTACATATGAAAGTTCCAAAATATCTATGGTCTGATGTTGTTCTTACTGCCACCTATCTTGATGTCTCTTACCCCTTTAAGGGGCGAGATCCCTCTTCGACGTCTTCAAAAAGATGCCACGTTGTATTCTTTGACCCCTTGGGTATTTGGATGTGTGGCCTTTGTCCAAGATCTCTCACCAGACTTTGATAAGCTTTCTTCAAGAGCTATCAAATGTGTGTTTGTAGGGTACTCCAGGACTTAACACCGGTACCGATGTTTTCATCCACCATCTGATCATTACTTTGTGTCTGTAGATATCACCTTCTTCGAATCCACGGGATACTTTTGTATTCGAGTGTCTCAGAGGAGCCAACAGTTGAGTTTGTTCCTTTTCCACTTGTTAGGTCTGATATTGGCACAACAGATCCACTTCATCCCTTACATGTATATCAACGACGACAGTGACCACCAGTTCCACCACCGATAGAACCAACTTCCCCCTCGAATACAGATCCGCTTCCAAATGATCTTCACCGTCCTATAACTCTTCAAAAAGATGATCATTCTTCTACCTCTCATCCAATCTCTAATTTTGTTTCTTATGACTATCTTTCTTCTACTTTCCGTGTCTTTGCCTTGTCTCTTTCCTCTGAGTCTATTTCTAGGAAGCACTTTTACTTCCCCACTGGAAAGCAGCAATGGACGAAAAGGTAGCTACCATGGTAGATCGTGGCACATGAGAGTTAATGACCTGTCCTGTTGGAGCCCAAGTAGTCACCTGTCGCTGGGTTTATACTATCAAGTACAAAGTAGATGGCACAGTTGATCGCTACAAAGCCAGATTGATAGTTCAAGGATTCACTCAGATGTATGATATTGATTATGATCAGACTTTTTCTCCAGTTACTCGCCTCAACTCTATCAAGGTTATTCTCTCTGTGACTATCAATTACTCATAGGATGTTTGCCAACTTGATGTGAAAAATGCCTTTTTAGTACAAAGTAGATGGCACAGTTGATCGCTACAAAGCCAGATTGATAGTTCAAGGATTCACTCAGATGTATGATATTGATTATGATCAGACTTTTTCTCCAGTTACTCGCCTCAACTCTATCAAGGTTATTCTCTCTGTGACTATCAATTACTCATAGGATGTTTGCCAACTTGATGTGAAAAATGCCTTTTTAGTACAAAGTAGATGGCACAGTTGATCGCTACAAAGCCAGATTGATAGTTCAAGGATTCACTCAGATGTATGATATTGATTATGATCAGACTTTTTCTCCAGTTACTCGCCTCAACTCTATCAAGGTTATTCTCTCTGTGACTATCAATTACTCATAGGATGTTTGCCAACTTGATGTGAAAAATGCCTT
>JAMKQA010122453.1:0-12391 GCA_024699735.1 Posidonia australis | reverse complement strand
ATTTCTGGTTTACGCAACCCCTTTTTATTTGTTTGCATGATTCTTCATGTGTTTTATGGTTTTCCTCGTCTTCCATAATAGACTAGGTGGCGACTCCTACATTTTGCATTTTTCCCCTTTTCTTTTTTTGCCGTGGCTTTGCCGCTTCTTTGGCACACATACCACCCATTTGTGGTCGCTCCTCGCCGGCATGGTTACAGATTATATATGAAGTCTAAGGCATGCTTTATCCAATGCAAGAACTATGATTTAAAAATGAAAACATGAAGAGAGGAACCTACCTTGTCCAAGGTGTTTCTTCTTAGAGAACCCAAGATAATATGATCCTTGTTGCTTTGGAAGGGATGAAGATGCTTTGGAATGAAAGGGAATACTCCAGAAAACGAGAATAGGTTGCTGGAAAGAGTATATGGCTTACTCAAGATGCTCTCTTAGATCAAGATTGTTGAATCAAGGTTTTCTAACCTCTCCTAATGGTTGCCTATAGGGGTCCTTATATAGGATTTCTCAAGGGTAACTCCTAAAGAATACAAGCAGCCTTGTAAACGAAGAGCCTGAGAAGATTCCATGGCATATTCGTTGGTGGAGGTTACAGCCATGGGAGGTGGAAAGCCAGCAGCCAGCAGCCTGAGAAGTGGCTGCGCGCTAGCTTGGTGCGCCAGGTAAGTGCGCAAGGTTGGTGTGCCAGCTAGGTGTGCCACTATAGTGCTCCTACTCGGTGCTCCAAACAGGTGCTCCACATTGGTGCTCTAACTTGGTGCTCTCCCCTACCTGTCTAGATTTCTAATTGGGCTGCGGGCCTGCTATAGGTTTGTGGTCGGTTTAGCTAATGGGATTAGGTTTGCCACATCCAAAGCAACATCTGGAAAGCTTATCTATGAGTCACCTCAAAATTGAGGTGTCTACAGATGCCCCTCCCTGAGCGAGGTCGAGGGACGAATGGAACCAAGACCGATGTTCAGGGTTGACAAGATACCCTCATTTTGAAGTTACAGAAGGATGGTGTTTGCTGTAGGCTGTAAGTCACTTATTCGACGGATGCACCGAAAATCATGACTTATTGCCGAATGCAAATGCAAATGCGAAATGCATGCAACAATTGATCTAAATGCTGAGGATGTGATGCCAATGCGAAAACAAATGCAAGATCCGATCCCAAAAGCCGAATGCAAAGCGGATGCTAACATAAGGACGGGTGCTTGCAAGATGATGTGATGCTAATGCTAGTGCTGATGTAACAGGTAGATACAAAAATCTTGCACACAAAGGGAACTACTGGTAGACAAATGATAAGTTGTCGGACTCATCAACCGGATTATTGAGGTTATCAACCTAAAGAGACAGGATATGACAAGCATGCTAAGTCCAGTCAACCCGGCCGCCAGACAGTATGACGGTTGTCAACCCGGCCGCCAGATAGTATGACGGTTGTCAACCGAGTAGTTGGGGATACCAGCCCAAGAGGGGCATGTCAAACATACCATTTGTCAAGCGAAGCAGAAGGCCCTGTCTGCAAAAACTAAGGGCGAACAAAGAGATTTCGCGCCCGCGAAAACTCAGAAGAGAAGAGAGAAACAAAAGGACCTTGACCGCCCGATTAGAGGGTCAAACAATTGGATTCCGTGCCCACGAAAACCCTGAAGAGAAAGGATAAGGACCTTTATCACCTGGTCAAAAGGTCAAGAAGCTGGATTTCCTGCCCGGGGAAATCCGAGAGAAGGGCTAGGACCCTGACCATCCGGTCAAAAGGTCAAGCCGTCGGATTTCTTGCCCAAGGAAATCCGAGAGAAGGGCAAGGACCCTGACCATCCGGTCAAAAGGTCAAGCCACCGGATTTCCTGCCCAAGGAAATCCATGAAAAGGCAAAGACTTCGATCCTTCGGTCAAAGTCAACCAACCGGGTTTCACGCTCGCGAAAGCTTAGGAGAGGCAAAGGACATTAACCGCCCGGCCAAAGTCAATAAGCTAGATTTCGCGCCTGCGAAAATCTAAGAGGGCCAAATGACGTTGACCGCCCGATCAAAGTCAACAGGCTGGATTTCACCCCCGCGAAAATCCAAAAAGGGCAAATGATGTTGACCACCCGGTCAAAGTCAACAAGCAGGATTCCGCACCCGCGAAAATCCAAAACGAGCAAATGACGTTGACCGCCCAGTCAAAGTCAACAAGTTGGATTCCGCACTCACGAAAATCCAAAAGGAGCAAATGACGATCAAAGTCAACAAGCTGGATTCCTCGCTCGCGAAAATCCAAATGAGGCAAATGACGTTGACCACCTGGTCAAAGTCAACGAGCTAGATTCCACGCCCGCGAAATCCAAAAAGGGCAAATGACGTTGACCACCCGATCAAAGTCAACAAGTTGGATTCCACGCCCGCGAAAATCCAAAAAGGAGGTAGAAGGGTCTCCTTTGCTTGGAAGGAGAACCTGAAAAAATCAAAACGATGATCCCTGGACTGTCCCCTAGGAAGGAAAATGGCAATGGTGCCCTGAAGGGCAGAACTGCAGATATGCTAGATGCTGATACTATGATGCAGAAACTGGCATTCTTGCTGAGATGCATGTACAATCTCTTCTTGCTAGAATTTTTCCACCAAAAGTGGCATTGTTTGCAAAAGGTGAGGACTTACTTGCAAATGTCCTAAACTTGAGGGCTTTATTGCAAATTCCCCAATCATGACTGCCTTCTGATTGCCGAATTATCATTGTGCCGTGACATTCGAGATTTTGCTGTATCTAAACAAATGTCTCCTTCAAACAAAATTTCCTGCATCCTTCGTGGACTAATCCGTAAATTTTGCGAAACATAGGGGGTTTTCTGCAAATTACCCCATCTGGTACATTTTGCTAGCCATGTGCTTGACATTTCATATTCCATTCTTGGAGTGCAAGTCGTGAAGTGCTAGGGGCTGAAACGCAATTTCCACCGCCATTTTGCATTTTGAATCTTGACTATTAAATTATTTATAAGCAGGTCCCACTAGATAACTGTCATAACTACCAAGGGACATTTTTTCCTTTCCTGCTTCTTGGGACTGCAATTGAGCTTGATTCTGCATGGTTTTTCTTCATTGCTCTGTCTTTTTTCAAAACATCATACTTATTCTTCTTCATTTTTAAAACCCTCCTTAATACGCGAGCCTCTTCTTCTTCCTCCTTATTCCTTTTCTCCCAAACGAAACCCATCTTTCTTCCTTCCTCCCTTCTCGTCATCACTCCTCAGCAGCAGCGCGTAGGAGGTGCGCCGGCGAGGTGCTCTTGGCTGGTGCGGGCATTCGGCGCGCTGACGAGGTGCGACATGGTGCGACGGCGGCTGGTCGGCGGCGGCATGGATCGGACCCTTCAAGATTGGCTAGAGAGAGGGTCGCCAACGGAGGTATCTCCTCTCCCTCTTGATCTCTTTTCATGTTTGCGTGTACCCCTTCTCTTGTTTTTGGGTGGTTGACGACTAGATGGACTCCAGCGGGCAAGGGGCGACTCCGGCGGTTTGTGGCTTGGGCTCGACGGTTGGAAATGTCGGTGGAGAATGCGGGCTGCGGGGAGCAGTGGCTGATTGGGTGTGGTGATGGCAGGCTGGCCACGGGTAGGTTTCGACGGTGTAGGTTGGTTTTGATGGACTGAGCCGTGCGGTGGCGGGCCCTGCTGCGAGGTGGTGGAACGGCCTACTGCGCGGTAGGAGCCACGTGGTGGCGGGCTAGAGAAGGGTTGGCCGCTAGTGGTGGACTGAAGCCGTGGTGATGGGTGCTGGCTGTGTGGTGGAGATGGCGGGCTGAGGTGGTTAGCTGAATGGGTGATTCAAGGCTTGGGTTATACAAAAATAAATTTGTTGTTGTTTATCCCATACGTGCCATGCTTCTATTCATGCTATATACAATTTGATTTAGATGCCATGTGAAATGTGATTTCATTTTCTGAGTATTGGTCACCTTAATCATTCATCTGTTGACCCATGCTCGAGTAAAATAATAGCCCATACAGAATGTTTCATGTCCAACCCTTCCTGTCTTTAACTTACATGCCTGAATAGCAAGAGTATAAAATATTGCCACATATTTTGCACATTTCCGTGTGGCATTGAGCTGTAACTGTACACCTGTTTTGTTTACATTTCTGCCACCATATGCATAATATTTTAGATGCCATGCCCCTTTTTTTATTCAGCCTTTGACTGCAATGCAATATTTGACTTTGCCTTGGATTCCATGTGCCCTTTTTGCCTTTTCTGTAGGATGATCCAGTTCCCGAGGAGAGGACCCCACAGTCCTCACGAGGTACGCCATCTAGTTCTCGCTCTCGGTGGCGGGGTAGTTCTTCAAGATCACGGGCCTCCAGCAGCTCGACACCTGCGGTACCTATTGAGGTAAACCTGAACTGGAAGAAGATGTGCATATAAATCTAGTGCTTTATTTGCCATATGCATTTTCAGGAGTCTGGCAATCTCGAGGGCGGCTGCTGAGTGAACATCATATCTACGAGGGTCCCGACTTTGGGGTAATTTTCTCACTTTGACGAGCTTTAATTATAACTTGCCTTTGACTTGGCATTAATTCTGTGACATTTTAGGATGGGGATGTGAATTGGGTTATGCGGTGCCACTGGGGCCCAATGCTTGACCACTTTCATCGTCTGCCAGATTTTCTACAGGACTTCCTCCTTCACCGATCTCCATTTGGAGGTTTGCTTCGCATACCCATTACACATGGCCACTATAACTTCTTCAGGGCTTTGGTGGAGACGTGGAGGTTTGAGACGCACACTTTTCACTTTCCATTTGGAGAGCTGACCATCCTGCCTGATCAGTGGGCTCTGCTGACGGGTCTCCCCTTCGGCGACGAGCCGATTATAGGTGAGACTACTCACAGCTTGCACCTTGCTCCTGCGCATTTGGGCCGTGTTCCTCCTAAGCCACCTAAGGCTTCATGAATGGTTTACCGCAGAGTCAGAGGAAGAATGACACTGTGTGGGTGATCGTGGATCAGCTAACGTCTACACACTTCCTGGCCATTCGGGTGAAGCTTTCGATGCACCGCCTGGCAGAGATGTATGTCTCCGAGGTGGTTTGGTTGCATGGTGTTCCATCGTGTCGGACAGAGACACGAGGTTCACCTCAAGGTTTTGGAGAATAATGCAAGAGGCCTTTAGCACTATGCTCAACTATAGTACGGCATTTCATCCTCAGTCGGATGGTCAAACAAAGAGGACTATCCAAACGCTGGAGGATACGCTCAGAGCATATGCCCTAGATTTTCAAAGGAGTTGGGAGGACCATTTGCCGCTGATTGAGTTCGCCTACAACAATAGCTATAACTCGAGCATTGGGATGGCACCATATGAAGCTTTGTACGGTAGGTGATGCTGATCGCCGACTTGCTGGAGCGAGGTGGGTGAGTGTCAATTGCTTGGTCCTGAGCTTGTGCAGCTGTATGCAGACAAGGTGGATTTGATCCGTAGCAAGCTATTGGCTGCACAGAGTCAGCAGAAGAGCTATGCCGACAGAAGGCGAAGACCACTGGAGTTTCTAATGGGAGACTATGTGTTCCTAAAGGTGTCACTGACCAAGGGTATCATGCTGTTCAGGAAGCGTGGCAAGCTGAGTCCTCGTTATATTGGCCCGTACTAGATCACCCAGAGGATCGGTGAGGTTGCTAATCAGTTGGATCTACCACCAGAGATGTCGTCTGTGCAAGACGTGTTCCATGTCTCCATGCTGAAGAATTGCCTGACTGACGTTTCTCATGTGATCCCAGTTCAGCCAAAAGGGCTCCAGGAAGATCTATCCTTTGTGGAGGTTGCTGTCGAGATTGTTGACCGCAAGGAGCAGGTGCTGCGGAACAAGGTGATTCCACTGGTCTTGGTGTGATGGCAGCATCATGTAGCCGAGGAGGCCACGTGAGAACGTGAGGAAGCCATCCTAGCCCAGTACTTGTATCTTTTCGCCTAGTGATTTCGAGGGCGAAATCTTCTTTTAAGGTGGTTAGGATGTAACACCCGTAAAATTCATTTTGTAATTATTTACATTTTATGAATTTTATTCCTGGACAGGTGTTACTGTTCCAAGGCCCATTGTGTGGTTTTGTGTTTTTGGGCTTGAGCCTCGTGGGCTGGTTTCTATTTGCGTGTCCCTGTGTGTAGTTTGGCACTGTGCTTGTGGGCCCAGATGTGGGGTCCACGTGGGGCCACCCTCGTAGGTCGTTGGCTGTGGCTGGTGGTTGAATGGTTGGTGTAGGGAGTAGTTGGTTCGTGCATGGGAGCTGGCGGTTGGTCTGTGTGCAGTGAGGTTGGTGGGTGGCCAGGGATTGGCAGGTGTGCGCGTGCCGGAGGTTGGCGGGTAGGTGCGCGGCGACCTCTTCCCCCCCTATTTAACACGTGCATGGGGCAAGCCTTCCCCGACCACTGGAACCCCAGCCGAGCCCCAGCCTTCTTCCCTCTTTTCTTTTCCTCCTCTCATTTCCCCCTCCACTCCGTCTCCATCTTCTTTCTCACTCCTCCTTCCGCTGCAGGTGGGTTCAGGAGACAGAGAGAGAACCGAGAGTGGGAGACGGGTGGAGGTGGCTAGGGCAGCTCGTTGCAGTGCGGGAGGCTCCGGAGCAACGTCCTTGGGGTCGTGGAGTGTCAGAGGACGAGCGGGCCTGTCGGAATTCGCCAGTGGTCGCCGGAGGTCATTTTCAGGTATGTACCACCAATTTAATGTGTAGAAATCATGTAAAATGGTAGAAATGCCTAGGATGCATATAATCTAGGCTAAGCTTAATGTTTTAGAATTTTTGGGAATTTATTGTGGTGTTTATGGGTATTTATGGCGGTTGGTGCGATTTGGGTCATTTTGACCCTTCTGCATTTCCAATTTTCTATCTTGACGCATGGTGAATGGATTTTAGTTTTGATTGTTGGGATTTGGAGTAGACTCGAGGGTTTACATCTTATGTTTTATGAAAGATTTTTGTTGTGTGTTTAGAGGGTCCGATCGGAGGTCGCAGTTGGGGCGATTTCGGACGGTAAGGTTTGAACCGTTTTCTGTTTTTCACAGAATTCGGCATACTGAACCATTTTGGTATGCCGTTTTTCTATCAGATTAGGTCCTCTGGTCGAAATTTAGTCGTCTGAGTTTGGACAGTCTCCCGAATTAGGAGATTTCGGTCGATCAAAGCAATTTCGGTATACCGAATTTGGCCTGAGTGTTGACCGTTCACCTGATTCGGTCGACCGATCCAGATCGGTCTACCGAACCAAGGATTTTCAGCATATCAGACTTGTTTTCTGGCATGTCGATTTTGGGCCCAAATGTTCTTATAAAATGTGTTTTCCAAGGGCTTTCTGGATTGCTGTGTTTTGTCCCTATAAGATGGGATTATGGGCCGTCAGTGGTGGTCCCCTGGGACACCTAACACATTGCTTTGCCGAGGTTTTGGAAGAATTTTCAAAGATATGAAAATGGTTTTGAAAAATGGATTTCAAGGAAATAGTTGACCTATTTTGGAAAATGTTTTCCTGGTTTTCTTTGTGCGGGTCGAGACAGTGTGGGACCGTGTTGTCAGGACTAGAGAATGTGATGACATTCTCGGGTGGTCAAGCGCGACTCCCTAATTGAGGTCGGGGGCCGAGATACCTGAGTCTGAGGGACGTCGAGTCCTGGAGGTATGAAACTCCTTAACTGTCATCTCGAGGCTAGAATTGTGGTCTGCAGGTTGAGGTGTCTTGTAGCATGACAGGGAGGTATGATACTCCTACTGTCGCTATGAGCACTAAGGCTCGGGTGTTGTCGAGTGTGGAGGTATGACACTCCCTCCTGAGCACCATGTGTGGAGGACGTCATGAGGAGGCGTACCCGGTGGTGGCTAGTGTGGGTGGGACACATGCCTCGTAGCTGATAGCGTTGTGAGAGACAGGACAACCTTCCTAAGGAGGGGTTGGCTTTGTGAGGGTTCTCCAGGTGGGAGAATCGCGGGACGATGTAGCTCCTGCACAGGGTGGCACGTCGTTGCAATGCAAACGCCGTTGGTTGCTCTTCGGTAGACTGCTTGTGGCCAGAGTTAGGTAACTTGGCGCCTGGCTTTCGGGACTCACTGTGTGTGGTTTTGGCCATTGAGGGCCTTTGCTTGTGGCATTGGGCTAGTACAGCCTCGATAGTGGTTTTGGCCGATGTGGACCTGATATGAGAAGTTTTGAGAAAATGGTTTTCGAAATGAATTTTAAAAGGAAAATTATTTATAGTTTTGTTTTCCGTGGTTTTCGTGGGGTGCGTACTGGGTGACTTTTGTCACTCATACGTTTTTCCTCGTGTTTTGGTTCGCAGGTGCAGGCATGCAGACGTTTAGCGTAGTGCATATAGTCTGAAGTCTCCTAACCGCACACACAGGTTCCTAGCAGTTAGATGTTTACTGTTTGGCTTTAATTTTCCCATAATTTTGTTTATTTTAAATTAGTGTGGAAAATGTGGGACATGACAATATGTCATAGTTAAATGCCACAACCATTAGAAAACACAGCAAATGCCGACACATGCCATACATTATCGCGCCACCTCCGCCACCTTCCATACCTTGTGTTGCCTTCCATTGTGCTCCCTTATCCTGCAAACAGCGTCGCACTACCATGCCCTGCTTAGACAGCTGTTGGCGACTTTGTTTGAAGTAAACGACGAAACCATAGGATTATAAATAAAAGAGGAGAAGAGGAAAGGTGTAACACCCGTAAAATTCATTTTTGTAATTATTTACATTTTATGAATTTTATTCCTCGACGGGTGTTACTGTTCCGAGACTCGTTGTGTGGTTTTGTGCTTTTGGGCTTGGGCCTCGTAAGCCAGCTTCTATGTGCGTGGTTGGCACTATGCATTGTGGCACTGTGCATGTGGGGCCTGGGTTTTGGTCGGTGTGGGGTCCGTGTGTGGCCTGCGTTCATGGGCCAGTGGTTGAGGCTGGTAGTTGGCCTCATGGTTGTGGTGGGTGGCTGGGTGCATGCGGTGGCTTGCGAGGATGGTAGTTGAGGGAGTGTTGGTGCGTGTGTGGCTGACTGGTTGCATGCACACGACCACCTACTCCTTCTGTGAGGCTTTTTAAGTCAGAGGCCTCAGCCATGCTCTACCCAAGTCTCCTCTCCTCCCCGCGCATTCTCTTCGTCCCAAGCACGCCTTCTTTCTCTTCTCCTTCCACTCATTCTCTCTCTTTCCACTCACTCCCTCCCGTCTCACTCTCTCATTCTCCCTCCCCTGTTTCTCTCCTCCCCACGACCTCCTCTCTATTTTGTGTGCTCGAGGGCCGGTGACGGTGTGCGACGGCTCGTGGTGGTGCATGAAGCTCGAATGGAGTGCTCCCGTGGCCGTGGTTGCGTCGTGGTCGTCGAAGTCGGCCAGAGAATCGTCGTAGCGCATTCTCAGGTACGCATCTCCACTCCTTGTAATAGAGAGCAAGAAAATGGTAGAAATTGATAGGGTTGCATGAAATCTAAGTAAATTTACATTCCTAGAATTTATTGTACTTTTATGAGAATTTATAGTGAATTTATGGGCATTTATGCCGATGGTTGCGTTTGGGGTCGTTTCGACCCTTCTGTCTTTGTGATTTTATATCTTAATGCATGGTGAATGGATTTTAGTTTTGTTTGTTGGGATTTGGAGTAGACTCGAGGGTCTACATCTTATGTTTTATGCAAGATTTTTGGTGTTTGCTTAGAGGGTCCGATCGGAGGTCCCAGTTGGGGCGATTTCGGATTGTGCAGAATTAGGCATATCGAACTATTTCAGTATGCCGTTTTTATGTCAAATTAGGTCCTCTAGTCGAAATTTGGTTGTCTGATTTTGGATGATCGCCCAAATTAGGAGATTTCAGTTGATCGAACCAGTTTTGGTATACCAATTTTGGCTTGAGTGTTGACCGTTGATCCAATTTGATCAATCGAACCAGGGGTTTTTGGCATACCAAACCTATTTTCGGCATGCTGAATCAGGGCCCAAATAAGTTTATAAAAATCTGATTTCCGAGGGTTTTCCGGATTGGTTTGTTTTGTCCCATTGAGAGGGATTGTGGGCCGTCAGTGGTGGTCTCTTGGGACCCCTGATGCGCCATTTTGCCGAGGTTTTGGAAGAATTTTCAAAGATGTGAAAAATAGTTTTGGAAATGGATTTCAAGGAAATAGTTGGCCTGTTTTGGAAAATGTTTTCCTGATTTTCTGCGTGCGGACTGAGACAGTGTGGGACCATGTCGTCGGGACCAGAGAATGTGACGACATTCTTGGGTGGTCAGGTGTGACTCCCTGGTTGAGGTCGGGAGCCGAGATACCTGAGGCTGAGGGGCGTCGGGTCCTGGAGGTATGAGACTTCTTGACTGTCGTCTCAAGTCTAGGGTTGTGGTCCGCGGGTTGAGGTGTCTTGTGGCATGACTAGGAGATATGATACTCCTGCTGTCGCTGTGAGCACTGAGGCTCGGGTGTCGTCGGGTGTGGAGGTATGACACTCCCTCCTGAGCACCTTGTGAGGAGGCATACCCTATGGTGGCCAGTGCGGGTGGGACACGTGCCTCGTAGCTGGTTGCATCCTATGAGACAGGACAACTTTCCCAGGAAGGAGTTGGCTTTGTGAGGATTCTCCAGGTGGGAGAATTACGGGACGATGGTTGGCTCCTGCACAGGGTGGCACACCGTGGCAGTGCAGAATGCCGTGGTCACTCCTCGGTCGACTACTTGTGGCCAGAGTTAGGTTGCCTAGCGCCGGGCTTCCTGACTCACTGTGTGTGGTTTTAGCCATTGAGAGCCTTTGCTTGTGGTTTTGGACTAGTAGAGCCTCGATTGTGGTTTGACCAGTGTAGGCCTATTTTGTAAGGTCTTGAGAAAATAGTTTGCGAAATGAATTTAAAAGGAAAATTGATTATAGTTTTGTTTTCCGTAGTTTTCTTGGGGTGCATACTAGGTGACTTTTTTCACTCATACGCTTTTCCTCGTGTTTTTGGTTTGCTGGTGTAGGCATGTAGAGAGTTAGGGTAGTGCAAATAGTTTGGAGTCTCCTAACCGCACACATAGGTTCCTGGTAGTTAAATATTTACTGTTTGGCTTTAATTTTCCCGTAATTTAATTTGTTTTAAATTATTGTGGAAAATGAGGGACGTTACAAAAAGAGGCATCGAGCTGGAGATAGGGAGAGTCAGAGAAAGAGGGAGTGAGCCTGATAGTGTGGGAGACAGTGAGAGAAAGAGAGAGAGGAAAGGATAGGAGGCTCGCCATAGGAAGGAGAGACCACCAAAGAAGAAGGGATCCCTCGGCAAGCTCATTGACAGTACGTGTCCTCCTCCTTCCCTATTTCATTGAATTCAGTAGTTAAAGAGATAGATTAGAGTGTTTCTTGATGCCTAGAATAGATGTTCGATTTTTTAGTGAATGAATGTTGAATTTAGATGGATTTTTGGGGTTTATGCTACCATAGACTACAGTGACATCTTTGGTTTTACAATATTATATCTCATGATGTATAAGTCAAATTTTGTTGAAACTTATCCCAAAAGATAGTGGACTTAGAATGCTTCAATTTAAGTATTTTTACAAGATTTGTAGGGCACCGAAAGTGGGTCAGCCTGAGGCTCCTACCTTGGGTGACTTCCGGTGTTGTGATTTTTGCTCTAAGCTTTTACTACATAAACTAAGCTCGTAGGTAAGCCCCACATGTTGGTACCACGGGTAAGCCCCACTGGTAGGTTTCATGTTTTGGAAAATACAGATTTTCAGAACGATGATCGATTAATGGAAAGTGTGGTTTTACTTTTTCGAAAATGCTTTCTGTAATGAAAATGGTTTTGAAAAGGAAATTGCATGTTTTAAAAAGATTTTCCCGTGGTTTTGTTGGATCCACGTAGTGGTAGGGCTGTAACCGATAAGAGTATGAGAGCTCGATGAGATCAATTGCTAGTCCGAAGGCATGGTTGCCTAGGTTGGGGCCTGGGTGAAAGAGATCGAGTTACCCTGTGTGTTGGTGTTCGCTGGGCCTAGGGTAGGAGACCTAAGTATCCATACACCAATGGGGAGTTGGAATGATTCATCTCCTTGCTTGTGAGAAATGAAATGTGATAAAGTGAGGCCCGTTGGCCAAGGTGGTCTGTAACCATGCCGGCGAGGAGATTCCGCAAAAGAATGCGAAATCGGTCGGCAAAATCACGTCGAAAAACAAAACAAATGCAAAATACAGGAGTCGCCACCTAGTCTATTATGGAAGACGAGGAAAACGATAAACATGAAAAATCATGCAAAAACAATAAGGACAGGTCTGCGAAAACTAAAAGATGTGGGTAAGGATCCCTGTTACGCACGAAGAAGGTGTTAAGCACCCTCGCACGCCCGATAAAATCGGTCTTCTATGATTTCTCCAATGAAATGTTGGCTTTTCAGCCTCTTGCTATACGCCCGTGGG